>VZQC01014560.1:5308149-5472048 GCA_009823505.1 Rhizomys pruinosus
TATACTTTTTTTTTTTTTTTGGTCTTTTTGAGACAGGGTCTCCCTGTAGCCTCAGCTGTCCTGGAACTCACTCTGTAGACCAGGCTGGCCTTGAACTCACAAAGATCCGCCTGCCTCTGCCTCCCAAGTGCTAGGATTAAAGGCGTGCGCCACCACGCCCGGCTATGTCTTTTCCCTTTTTGTGTTTCTTCATTGTTCTCCTGCTGCCTTTCTTGATTTTTAGTTGTCTGGTGTTTTGCTGTGGTTTTCCAAGAGGAGTGCCCCGAGCTGGCCAGTAGCAATGGTAGAGTCCATGTAGGAACTGTGTGGCCCGTGTCCTTGTAGCTTTGAATGACAGCGTTGGCAGCCACATTCTTTATGAAAATATTTCTAGTTTTCAAATCAGAAATTCCTGTCAGTTCTTCCATCGTTCCTTTTCTTTTATGTGTATAAGTGTATTGCTTGCATATAGGTAGGTACACCCATGTCATGCAATGCCTGGCTAGAAAAGGGTGTCAGATCCCCCAGAACTGGAGTTACAGATGGGGTTACTACCATGTGGATGCTGGGAATTGAACCTATATCCTCTGCTGTTATGTCCATTTGATGTATGACACTGTTTAATTCAGATGTTTCTGTTTATTCTTTGTCTGGTTGACCTGTCTAATGGAGACAATGGGGTACTGAAGTCCCCCTACTATGAGTGAGTTGGGATTAATCTGTGTCTTATTGTCCTGTAGTATTATATTTATGATGTTGGGTGTCCTAGATATTTTGGAGCATATAATTATCATGATTGTAGTATCTTCTAAAAGATAAAAGAAGTGACCCTCTTTTCCTCTCCTGATAAGTTTTAGTTTAAAGTCCATTTTGTCAGATATTAGAATTGCAACAACTGCTTGCTTCTCAGTGCCATTTCCTTGGAATATGTTTTTCCACCCTTTCTTTTACCTTAAGATAGTTGGCTTGTTCTTGAAGGTGAGATGGGGTTCTTGCAGACAACAAAAAGATAGACTTTGTTTCTTAATCCATTCCACTAACCTGTGTCTTTTGATTAGGGATTTTAGTCCACTGATATTTAAAGTTATTGTTGAGAAATGTGTATTGTTTCCCATTATTTTAATTTCTCTTTGCATTCTTGGTCTAACTTTGTGTTTCCACAGTTATACTTTCATTTCATTTCTTTCTGTTGCCACTTGTGTATAGTCATTCTTTTCTTCTGTTCTTTGTAATGCCTCAAGTATTCTCTGAAGAGCTGGTTTTCTGGATATGAATTCTTTCAGCCTATTCATGCTATGGAAAAAATTTCTTTCTCCTTCAACTATAATTGACATTTTTTTGCTGGGTAAAGTATTCTGGGCTGGTATCTAAGGTCATTTAGAACTG
This sequence comes from Rhizomys pruinosus, assembly GCA_009823505.1. Classification (NCBI taxonomy): domain Eukaryota; kingdom Metazoa; phylum Chordata; class Mammalia; order Rodentia; family Spalacidae; genus Rhizomys; species Rhizomys pruinosus. The sequence continues at coordinate 5,309,515 of VZQC01014560.1, forward strand.
GAAACACTTTGGTACAGGCTCTTCTGGCTTTCATCATTTGCATAGAAAATTCAGCTATAATTCTAATGGGTTTTCCTTTATATGTGACTTATTTTGTTCTGAACATTTAATATTTTTACTCTGATATGGCATGGGGAGTTTCTTTTCTAGTCCTGTCTATTTGGTGTTCTATGTGCTTCTTGTATTTGTATGGGTATGTCTTCTCTTAATTCTGGGAAATTTTCTTCTATAATCCTGTTGAAGATCTGGTCAATACCATTATCCTCGGATTCTTCTCTTTCCTCTATACTCATGATGTATAGGTTTGTTTTTTTCATAGTGTCCCTCATTTCCTGTGTATTCCATTCCTGTGTTTGAAAACCTTTTTCATAATCTTTTCTTCAGTGGTCTAATACTTCAACTTTATCATCCAGTGTTGATATTCTGTCTTCTACTTCATTCATTCTATTGCTCAGGCTTTTTCCCATCTTTTTCAGATGGCTTATTGAGTGTTCCACTTCCTTCTTCATTTCAGCCTGAGTTTTATTCAGTCTTTCTATCTCTTGTGAATTCAGTCAGAAGTTAATCCCTATCTTTCTTAGTTCTTTGATTTGCTTGTTTGTTTGTTCTTTAAATTTGTTGAATTCTTTGATCATGTTTATGATTGTTCTATTAAATTCTCTGTCCTGGGTTATATCCAGGGGATCCTAATTTTAGAACTCTTCTATAGGATGGTAGTTTTTAGTAGGGATATATTATTTGGGTTTTTCTTCTTATTTTTTCATTGTGATTTTGGCCTATGGATTTCTTTTGTTTGTGATTCTGGTATGAAACTCACATCTTCCTTTGTTGAGTTGAAGACTGATTTTGTTTGGATTCTTGATGTGCTTTGGTTGTTTTCTTATTAGGTCTAAAAGCTGGTTGGTCTAGGCTTCAGGCTCTTTCTTTTGCTTTTACATTGGCGGGACCAGATGATTCTAGTCCAGCAACTATGGAGCTCCCTCAGGGGCCCAAGTCAAGCATCAATTAGGCTTCCTTCTAAGGTCTTGGCCCCTACTAGCCAGCAGGCACAGCACAATTTGGGAGTCTTGCGGTGGAGGCTTATTTCAGGTGCACTTGGGCAGTCTGCACAAGTCTGGGCCCCTAGTAAAATGCAAGGGGTTCTAGCCCTGCAGAAGCAGGAGGGGCATTGATGATCTCAAGGTTGAGAGATGGGCACAGTGCAATGGGGGAAGCTCAAAGCTATATGGATATATATTCCAATGAGGTTCATTAAGGTTGCTTACGGAACCATGAGTGAGGCATTCCTTTATATCAACTTATAGATTCCTAGAGAGCTATGTGGCTTGGTGAGTCCCTCCCCAGTCCATGACGGAACGCCAACGGGCCCAGTCTTATGAAGGTAAAACCACAGCTGTTATGGTTTATGGAGGGATGATCTTTTTTTTTTTTTTTTAAATATTTTTTATTATTAATTTTATTTATTTCTGTATGTGTATGAATGTACTGTCTGCATGCAGGTCTGTGCACCCGTGTCGTGCAACGCCGCGGAGGTCAGACGAGGGTCTCGGATTCCCCTGGAACTGGAGTTCTCCTGGAATTGGAGTTTCAGACGGTTCTCAGCCGCCATGTGGGTGCTGGGGATGGAACCCGGGTCCTCTGGAAGAGCGGTCGGCGCTCTTAACCGCTAGGCCATCTCTCCAGCCCGGAGGGATGATCTTTAAGATTCCTCTCAACTCAAGATTTCCCCAGTGCACACAGAAAACTTCGTGCTTGATCTGGGATTGTACTTAGAACCAGGCCCCATCCTCCCCAGCTTCCAGCCTGACCTGACAGAGCTGTGAAGCAGGCTTCTGCACACTGCCAGCCCTCCCAGGCTGCCACACTGCAGGCCTGTGTGATCCTTCCCATATCCAACTGCATACTTTTCTTCCAAATCAACCAACCAAAGACTAGAAAGAAATGTACACACACACACATATTCACACACACACACACGCACACACTCATGTAAATCATACATGAACATGCATGCTACATCTGTACAAACACAACCCTTGTTTGTTGTAAAGAAATGATTGTTCTATAGAGAGAAATGATGAATAAGGAAGAGATGAAGCAAATGTTATCAGTGACAGAGAGAGAGAGAGAGAGAGAATGTGGTTTGTATATTAATGTGTGAGAGTGTGTGTGAGTGTGGACAGATGTAAGTATGTGTGAGAGTGAACGTGAATGTGTGTATGAGTGTGCATGTGTGTATGATTGTGTGTGTGTATATGAGTGTGTGTTTGTATGAGTGTGAGTGTGCGTATGAGTGTGAATGTGTGTATGAATGAGTGCGTGTGTCTTCCTGCTTCCTGCTTCCTGCTTTGGATCTGAGTTTTTTCCAAATGCCAGTTCTGGCTGTGCTGTTACTGTACTTTGTGTACTCTTTTTAGCTTTTTCTTTTGGCTATTATTTATAATTTAAATGTGACTGGATTGCTTAGGCACAAGATATTTTCTATTATAATTTTGTATGAAAGAATCTCAGCAAGATAAGCTCATTTGCAGCTTACTTCCTGAAAAAAGAAAGAAAAGACATACTGTCCCTCCAACAACATCCCACAGTCTTTCTAAAATAAACCTTTTTTTTTTTCTTAATTATTCCTGAATGGACATCTCGATCTGTTTCATAGGCATGTAAAAGTGTTGGTACTAATTAAGGAAAAAGAAAAACACAAGTAATTGGGAAAAATATTAAAAGTATTTTTTATATTTGTATAAAGCTTAGAGTTAAAATGTACTCTACCATGAGTTATTTTATTTAGTGATCACAACAACCTATTGGAATAATTAAACCATATCAGAGCCCATATTTCATAGATGAGAAAACTGAGGCTTAGGGGAATTAAGTCTCCTGGACAAAGTTACAAAATAGCTAAGTTCATTTCAAACCTACTATCATCACCATCATTGTCACCATCATCATCATCATCATCATCATCATCATCATCATGATGTGTTTGTTTTGATGCTGAGGACTGAACCTAGCATCATAAGCAACCAAACACTTAACCACTAAACAACACTGCTAGACTTAGCCTATATTTATTTTTTACTTTAAATGCAATGCCCCATGTAATAAGGTTCTTAGTATTTATGATATCAATATCGTAATTACGATATCATGTGTTCAAGTCTGCAGCTCTCTGGTAGATAAAATAAACTTTATTTACCACATAGATGATCCTAATTAAACTCAGTATGTCTCAAAACCGTAACCAAAGACATGAATGTGAACAAGGGACTTGTGTGTCCAGAGGGAGTGGGTATGTGGATGATGAAGTAAGACGGAGATTAATGATAGGAGGATGATAATCAGAATGCACTTTATAGGTGTATGAAATTGTCAAAGAATAAATTCAATTAAAGTTATAAAAAATACATTTCACCTGATACAAAGCCTTTGTTGTTATCTTCTTGTGTGACAGTATTAATTCTGAGTAGTGATTTCTGAAAATCTGTAAACACAAATATTAAATCCTTCTGTGCTCCTGGCCAGGGTAACTGGCTGTGATGTCAGCCATGCTGCACCTTCCCCCAGTACTGTTAGGACTGCGCACAGGGCAAGAAGGTCCCAGCTGTGATCTGGAAGACGATATGACAGTGTCTTGTTGAGTGGGTGGAAAGGAGAAAGGGTCAATACGTCTCTGAATGGAAGATTTGATAAGGCAGTCTTGAACCATGGCTTTTTGTTTGAGGTGCTACCTGTAAGGAACCATTTTTCAGGTGACTATAGGCATGATATAGGTATCGTTGTGATAGAAAATCATCTGATAAAATATATAGAGGGCTGACCCAGCACGATGAGAAACTGCAGCTGGATGAAGGAGACTGGTTTCCAGGGAGGGTTGGGCTGGTGTGGGGCAGAAAGGAAGGTTAGCCTGCTCTGGAGCAGGAGCTGAAGTCTGAGAAAGGGCCCAGTTGTGGATTGTCCATCACTACGGAGATTCTGGGTCAGTGCTTCTCAACCCACTGCACACTAGAATTACCACCAAGGCTGGGTATTGGTGCTGGGATAGGTGGGCTCTGTCCCTCCTAATGGGGGCGGTAATCTTAGGTAATGATATTGTTAAAGAAAAAGTTCTGATACTTTGTATTAGTCACTTTTCTGTTGCTGCCATAGAATCACCACAACCAAGGGGACTTATAAAAGGAAGAATTTATTTGAGCTTACAGTTCCATGGGAATTAGAGTCCATCAGGGTGAGGAGGTTTCGGGGTAGGAGCAGAAAGCAGAGGGTCACCTGTTCTAGCACGCAAAGGAAGCAGAGCACAGCTGGAGATCGGCAAGGCTTTAAGCACTCTCTAATCCCACCCACAGTGAGGAGCTTCCTCCAGCATGGCCACACCTTCTAAGACCTTCCAAAACAGCACCACCAACTGGGGACAAAATGTCTGAATACTTGGAGACTATGGGGGACACTCATTCAAACCACCACATTCCACTCCCTGGCCCCCATAGGCTCATGACCATATAAAATGTAAAATGCATTTGTTCCAACCTTAAAAGTCCCCATAGTCTTTACCAGTCTCGATTCTATTCAAAAGTCTACAGTCAAAAGTCTCTTCTGAGACCCAGGCCAGTCTCTTAACTATAAGCTCCTGTGAAATCAAAAGACCAATTACATCCTCCCAACATACAGTGGAACCGAATACACATTCCCATTCCAAAAGGTAGGAATAGAGGCATAGTGAGGAAAAACCGGACCAAAACAAGACCGAAAACCAGCAGGGCAAACACCAAGTCCAGTAACTCCATGTGCGACTTCTGGGAATTTATTTCCAAAGGGCTTAGATGGCTCAGCTCTTCCAGGATTGAGTGCAACATGAATCTCTTCCTTAGGCTGGTACCACCCCCTGTATGCAGCTCTCCTTGGCAAATATCTCACAGCTCTGGCATCTCGAATGTCTTCTTGGGGGTCTCTGCTGCCAACCAGGCTTCACGTTCACAGCTTCATGCAATGGCCTATCAGGGCCTTCTTTGTGCCTTTCTCACTCTGCATGGCCTCTGCAGCAGTCTGAAACCGTGGAGGAAGAACTGATGACCCCTTCACTCTTGCATCATTCATGCCTCTAAAGCCAGCAGCATGTGAATGACGCTGCCAAGTTTGGCTGCAAGTTTGGGATGGACCTTGGCCTACTTCAACCACATTTGCAGCTTTTCTCTGCTGTGGATTTCTTGAAGTAGAAAACCTTTGAAGAATTTTCCTTTCATAAATTAGAGGCTTAGCTGGATGTGATCTGGCCTAAAGGTACTGTTTCCATTGTTTACTTGTAAATCTCTAAGCCTCTCCTTAATCACTTTAATCTCCTTATCAAAAGGATCTTCTCCTTCAGCACAAGGCTTGGCTCCAACGTTAATCTCGCTAGTGCACTTTTCCAATCTAAACTGTACATTCTGCATTTCTCTGTGCCCCATTTGCTCTTTTTCACTGTAGATCTGTATAATATTCACCATTAATAGCCATGCCACCATTTCTATAATAGGCTGTCTTGAAATTAGTCCTTTTCTTTTCAATTTCGCCTCAGGCAAGCACTTGGGTTATGGGCAAAATCCATCCAGACTCTGCCAAAATATCCCAATTATTGCTTACATCCTTATTTTCTTCTGGAAGTACAATGTTCTCAGCATTACTTTCTTCCAGGCTCTTACTAGACTGGCCTATTAAGCTTTGCTTACAGCAGTCAACTGCTTTTCTAGTCCAAACATCCAATGTCTTCCACATTTTTCCAAACACCCACATAGTCAGGTTCCTCACAGCCAACAGCCCACTCTCTGGTACCAATTACTGTATTAGTCACTTTTCTGTTGCTGTGATAGAACCACCATAACCAAGGGAAGTTATAAAAGGAAGTTTATTTTTTGCTTATGGTTCCAGGGCAATTAAAGTCCACCACAGTGGGGAGGCAGGGTGACGGGGTGGCAGAGCAGGAGCTGAAACCAGAAGTTCCCTTCTTCAAGCAGGCACAAGAAGCAGACTACTACTGGAGATTGGTGAGGCTTTAAGAATTCTTTGAGCCTGCTCCCAGTGAGGGGCTTTGCTGCAACATGGCCACACCTTCTCAGATCTCCCCAAACAGAGCCACAAACTGGGGACAAAATGTCTGAATACTTGGGGCCTATAGGGGACATTCTCACTCAAACCACTGCGTACTTGTTAGAATGATAAAGAAGAGTTTTTCTTGAGACCGTATTGTACTGGGTGAGAGACTGAGCTAGAATCTGACTCAGCAAGGTTGGGTAAGAATGTACATCCAAGCCAGGTGTGGTGGCACACACCTTTAATTCTAGCATCTGAGGGGCAGAGGGAGGTAGGTCAGGGATGAGGAGCTTGATGAGACCTGAAGAAGAGGGGACAACAGAAGATGCTTCGCCAAGACTGGGAGGGACAGGCCAAGACTGTATTGGGACTGGGAGGGGCCAAGGTCAAGCCCTAGACAAAAAGGAGGCTCAGAGGAGTCTGACACTCATGGAAAAAGTCTAGTTAGCACATCTAGAGTTGCGACCTTGAGCATCTGTCTGGGCACAGAGATGAACCTTGGTAACAAGTATCACTGCATGTTGTTCTGTGTTGTTCACCACTGCTCTAGAGCCTGCTGGGTTTCATAGCACACTGAGAAGTTGCTCAATCAATGTATTGTCTGTAGAATAAATGCTTCTGGGTAGGATGCAGGAGAGGCAGAGGGCTGTTTGGAGTAAGGAGAGCAGAGGAAATAGAGTGGAGGAAGGGGGCAGTTTGAGAGGAGAAAGGGTGACCCAGTCAGCCCAGAACTCACACTCAGCGCTTCTGCCTGTGGGCAGGTCACCTAAGTGCTCTGAGCTTCAGTTCCTCACAGCGGCAGGTAAATCGAATTATTGCTTCAGGAACACACTCTTGAAGAGACAGAATCAGATAGTGCTGCTTGGGGCATAATGGTGACTTTAAGAAGCAGGGAATGTGGAAAGGAAGCTTGGAAGACCCGGCTTCTTACCCTGTTCTTATGCCTACTCCATTCCAATAATAATCGTAACAACAACAGAAACAACAAACAAAGTAGCAATAATAATAGCTAATATATATACCGTAACAGATGGTATGTTCTTTGAATTGTAAAATAGAAATGGAACTTTGGCTTCTTTTTTTTTTATTTATGACTTTTTTTTAACATTTTTTTATTGATGCTTTGTGCATTTCATACATCATTTTCCAATTCAGTTCAGGCATATTTCCCTTTCCCTTCCCCCCCACCTCCACCCCAACCGAGATCATGTATTCTGCCATAACTGTCCTGCATATTTCTCTCAGTTTTTTTTTTCACTTTTTAGCTATAAGTGATAATCCATGAGTACAAGCATCCTTCATGTAAAACCAATTTGCAGGCTGTTGTGCCCAAACCCCCACAGCCCCACCTTCCAGTGGGGGATGAGGGGTTGTATGTTCAATCAAGTTGATCAAATGAGTGTCCAGACTACATTGCTGTAGTTTCACCATTCACCCCAATCACAGCCCTTACATTCTACCACACCCCCTCTTCCGCAGATTATTCCCTAGGCTTAGAAAAGGGGCCCAGGTGGATGAGAAGCAAAACAGTCCACTCTCTCTGGAGCTGTTGTCTTGGACTCTGGTCAATTCTGGCTGTTTCCTTTCATGGGCTGACAGTTTGTCCAGGAATAACCTTTCGATCCTACTAATGAAGCACAAGCAATTAGATATGTAGGTATTTGTTGGTAGCCTGCTTCATTAAAAAAAGCCTGTGCTAGAGTTTCGTGAACTCACCCCCGCCCATCGAGCAAGGAAGGCTAGTTTCACTTTACTTCCTCCACGTAAGATAAGCCTCAGGATGTTCCAGCCCACAGGACATTCCAGGCTTATCTTCATCCTGCCCTTCCCCTCCTTACTTCCTCCTCGTAAGATAAACCTCATTAACCACAGGATGTTCCAGCCCACAGGACATTCCAGGCTTATCTTCATCCTGCCCTTCCCCTCCTTACTTCCTCCTCGTAAGATAAACCTCATTAACCACAGGATGTTCGAGCCCACGCTTTTGGTATGCAAATGAGACATTGGATGGTGCACCAATCCAGAGCATGCACGAGCCCTCTGGACTGCTATATAAGCAGTGCTTCTGCCCCATTTCGGGGTCCTTCTCACAAGAGAGCTGTACACAATAAAGTTTGCTGCAAAAGAATCCTGTTGTCTGCGTGAAGTTCTTGCTGGCGAGACTGCTGCGCGTGACAAGTGGTGCCGAAACCCGGGAACTTACCATTGCTGGCACCGAAAGGACCCTTCGCTTTCGAAGAGGATTCAGAACTGCAGGGTAAGTCGCTCGGAGAGGCATGTCGTCTGGTGAGTTTGCTGGCATTGATTTTGGTTTGGGGCTGTCTCCCCCCTGGGAAGGTTTTATCGAAGGAATGGTTGTCGTCCTTGCTGCCACAATTTTGTTTTGTCTCCTTATGTCCTGCTTAGGGACAAAGGCAGTCAGGAAATTAGTCAAAAATTGCTTACAGGATGAGGTGTGTGAGGCAGCTAAAATACAAGGACAGACCACTTCAGAGATGGTCCAAAATAACATGTCAAAAACCGAGCACAGTGAGAGGTTTGGTGCGCGCGCGAAAAACCCTGATTTTATTACGGAAAAAGGACCTCCCGGTACATGTGGTAAGGGAAAAAAGATGTTGCCGCCCCTCCTGCCCTCTATTCGGGTGACTCAGGGGACAAGCCTATACCCAGTGAAAGACTTGGAGGCTTTGCACGTTAGTCTTGACGGGGATAGTTCTTCTGACAATGAAAGTCTAGACTCCGATGATAAAGCGGTCCTTGAGGAACAGGCAGCCATTTATGGCCAAGATCATTCCACTGACCATCCACAGGGGAGGGACAGGATCTTATGAAGTGTGAGACTGCCTCCAGTCAACACATCTGCCCCCCCGGGCACTGCCGCTCCCGCGGCGCCCCTACCTTATGTGCAGCACGGCCGATCCACCTCGCGTATCCCGCGTAAGGATCGTGACAAGTTGGCTCTTATGTTCCCTGTTGTTGAGAGGGATGGTGGAAGAGTTCATACGCCTGTCACTTTCTCAAAAATTAAAGACTTAACAAAATCAGTTAAAAACTATGGTCTGGATGTAACCAAGCCTTTAATATTGTGTGTTTTGGACACGAAGGACCTGCCTACAGCTGTCCTCTGGCAACAAGGCCCATTACTTTGGATTCACCCACATGTTTCCCCCGGGAAAACAATCGACTGGTATCCTACAACAGTTGCTCACTTGGCTATTAGAGGGCTTAAAATGGCAATCACACATTTTGGTATACAACCTCATATTCTTATAGTACCCTATACTTCTGAACAAGTACAGGTTTTAGCCGCTACCTCAAATGACTGGGCTGTCTTAGTCACTTCCTTTACAGGAAAAATTGACAATCACTATCCCAAACATCCCCTTCTCCAGTTTATGCGTTCTCAAAGTATAGTTTTTCCAAAAATTACTGCTAACCAACCACTTAAAAATGGTCTAGTAATATATACGGATGGCTCAAAAACTGGAATAGGAGCCTATGTGGTAGATTCCAAGGTTTTCAGTAAACAATATTCTCATAACTCACCTCAGATTGTTGAATGCCTTGTAGTCTTAGAAGTCCTACAGATGTTTCCAACCCCTCTTAATATTGTCTCTGATTCATCTTATGTTATTCTGCTAAAAACATCATGAAAAGAAATGGCTGGAATTATAAGGCAAAGCAGTAAGGTAGCTTCTATATTCTGCCAAATTCAAAATGTACTCCTTCACAAAAAAGCCCCTGTGTATATTACACATATCAGGGCACATTCAGGCCTGCCTGGCCCCATGAGCCACTATAACGATCTGGCTGATAAGGCCACCAAATTAATAGCTGTTGCCTTAAATACAGTAATTGACCAGGCCAAAAATTTTCATACTAAATTTCATGTAACATCAGAGACTCTGCGACGCCGTTTTTCCCTAACTAAAAAACAAGCACGTGACATTGTCACCCAATGCCAAAATTGCTGTCAATTCTTACCTACATCACATATTGGAGTTAACCCGAGGGGGATACGGCCACTACAAATCTGACAAATGAACGTTACACATGTCCAAACCTTTAAAAGATTACAGTATCTTCATGTCTCTATAAACACATGTTCAGGCATTTTGCATGCCACCCCCATGACAGGTAAAAAGACAACACATGTTATTCAACATTGTCTTAAAGCCTGGGCTGCTTGGGAAAAACCAAACTGTCTTAAGACAGATAATGGGCCTGCCTACACCTCACAAAAGTTTCGTCAATTTTGTACACAAATAAAAGTCACACACATTACTGACATTCCTTATAACCCTCAAGGACAAGACATCATTGAACGTGCCCCACATCACCCTGACAAATCCTAAGTATTAAAAATGAATTAGGGGGAAGGGGGAATTATGACAGAACTCCCCCCAAATCCACGGACGGCTACAGCTATGCCCTTTTCTACACTGAATTTTTCAAAATTGGATTGACTAACGGTCACAATGCAGCTGAGCGACACTGCTCAGAGATAAAAAAACTCATCAGAAATGGTAAAATGAAAAGATGTCATATCTAAAAAATGGAAAGGCCCAGATCCTATTCTAATAAGATCCAGGGGAGCTACTTGTGTTTTTCCACAGGAAGAAGAAAATCCAATTTGGGTGCCTGAGCGATTAACAAGAAAAATATAAAAAAGTAATAAAAGATAATGACCAGTTGCTGGTGATTTTCATGATCAGCCTCTGGATGACTCAGGCAGAGCCACGATGGGGATCCTGTCAGTGTTCCCAAGGCCAATGCCAGTTCGTCATGATAGTAACTGGAGTGGTGAATTTGACGGCTTGATGAACCAACTTCGTATGGCCATCATTACTCTAAATTCTACCAGAATGGACACCACCCTTGCTGAAGGACTGGCTTCCTGGATTTCCCACACTGTTCCCACACTTCAAAGACTGGAACTGGGTGATGGGATTTGGCCTGGTCTTATGCGGTAGGTGGATAATGTTCTGCTCTGGCTTGTTATGTCGGGCTCCGTGCCCCAACCGACGCGGGATAAGGGGTCCATGCGCGGAGGCTCTGCGCAGCTTTGGAGGAGGCTCTTACCACTAGAATTTGGTGGCTCAGTGCTGGAAAAGTAGTCATTGACGGGTAAGACCTCCTACTGCATGTATTTCCACCCTAAGACAGGGGGCAAATCAGCAATCATAACGGTAAAAGCTCGTAGGACACTTCGCAGTTTTTACAGCTGAGGCTGTCATCGGTGGGGGGTCATGGGACGCTATGGACCCTAAATGGTTGACAAGCTGTTTGTTATCCCAATGACAGATAAGGTATACCTCTGCAGTGACAACCTAAGACAGACATTCTACCAGCCATATAATAGATAAGGGGGAACTGTTGGTAGCCTGCTTCATTAAAGGAAGCCTGGATTAGAGGTTTGGGGGCAAATCATCGCCGAACAGCGAGAAAGTGAGGCAGGGTGACGTGACGCCCCACTGTACAGAGAGCCCCAGTGTGTGACAGCGTAGCCCACATGGGTGATTCTATAACAAGGGCGTTATCTTCAGCGGCGGCCCTCAGTACGTGCCGGCCATCGTAGCCTTACGTATAACCTCATGTAAACCAAGGCTGTCCCGCCAAGAAAGCCCAACTGCTTTCTTTGGTTTATGCAAACTGAGCCATGAGCCTTGGCTGTTGCCCACACTCCCGCAGAGCCTGCACGAGGCCCCTCTGGACTGCTATTATAAGGCAGTGCTTCTTGCCCATTCGGGGTCCCTTCCTACAAGAGCGCTTGTACACATAAGTTTGCTGCCAAATACGAGAAGAATCTGTTGTGGTCGGCGGCGCGGAGAGCGGACTGCCTTAGAGTAGGGGATGAGGACTGCTGTGCATGACAGGCATTTAAAACAGCACTAATAGTTATGGTTTAGGTACTTTGTCTCATAGGAATATACGACAAATATGTTTAGTATGATTATGTTGATCATTTGACATTACATTTTTTCCTGTTAAATATGACAGGGTCTTACTGTGGCTTATGAGATCTCCTAACCTGTAGAGGATGTAAGCTTGTTGCATCAGCCATGGGTTATTCCTCCAAGGAGAGAGCCAATAGCCAATTAGATTTGGGATATACAGGCATATGGCTGCCTCTGCTGCACAGTATTTCCAGGCAGGTGAGGTGTAGCTGATGACAAAGAATAGAGATGTCTGGTACTATGACTTTGTATCCTATTCCTAGAGGTCTTGGAGAGGTGGCCTGGGTCAGTGGTTAGATAGTAGGCCTCAGATGTAGACTGTCATTGTTGAAATTCTGGCTCCAGTACTTTTCTGGCCTCAGGGAAGTTGTTAAGCCTTTCTCTGCCTCATCGTAACATCATTTGCTTTTGAGGAGGTTTGAGGTTCTAATGAGCAAGTGAGCTATGGAGAGCACTTAGAGCAGCACTCAGTGCCCAGGGAGATTGACTTCTATTTAGGTGCACAGGTACACAGTACCTGCTGTGTGCTGGATAGCTTTAGCTGTCAACTTGACACAGCTGGGTAGAGGGGTCTCAACTGGTGAACTTCTTCCATTGGACTGGCCTGTGGCCATGTCTTTGGGTATATTTTCTTGATCGCTGAGTGGTATGGGAGAGCCCAGCCCACTGTGGGAGTTGTCACCCTTGGGCAGGTGGAGCACAGGCCAGGGTAACAAGCCAGTAAGTAGGTACCTTCCATGGTCTGTGCTCCAGGTTCCTGAGTTCCTGCCTTGGCTTCCCTGGATGATGGAGTGTGCTTGTAAGCCAAATAAACCCTTTCCTCTCCAACTTGGTATTGCTCAGGGTGTTTTGTCACAGCAATAAAAAGTAACTAGAACATGCTGTTCTTGCCATAACAAGTTACTAGAAACTTAGGGTTTCATTATAAGAAGTCTATCACGGTTTCATAGGTGTTGAAAGGATACACCCTTGTCCTTGCTGTTACTATGCCCTTTCAAACTCCCAGAGGCTGCTCCATTCCTTGACTCAGCCTCCACTTCCACCTCCAAAGCCAACATGTGGCAGCTCTTTGTCTCTTCCTCATGGGCACGGCTCCTCTGTGCTCAGGCAGCAAAGGTCTCTGGCTCTTCAGAATCTGTGTGAATTGACTGTTCATCTGATCACACAGGATGACCTCCCCATCTCCGTGGCCTTAACCAAATATCCAGAGTGCCTTTTGCCAAACAAAATACCTGGGTCACAAATTACAGAGTGATTTGGGTATATAGGGAACCATTATTCTGCCAATCATAGGATATATCCATCCTAAGGGGTTCAGTATTGTCCACAGTGATGGCTAATTTGATGTGCCAACTTGGCTAGGCCACAGGGTGCTCAAATATTTTGTTGGAATTTATTCTGGATATGTCTGTATTGGTGTTCTAACATTTAAATAGGTAGATTAGACAAAGCAAATTTCCCTCCCTAAAGGGGGTGGGTCTCATCTGATCAGTTGATGTACGGATGAGAACAAAAATAGTGACCCTTCTCAAAGGGAGAAGTTCCCCTGCCTGTCTGTTTGAGCTGTGACCTCATTCTCCTTTGCTCATAGACTGGAGTTTGTATCATTGCTTCCCTCCTGGGTGTCTTATTGCCAGCTTCAGATACTGGGACCTCTCAACCTGTTTAGTTCTGTGAGACAATTCTCTGAAATAAATAAACAAGCAAACAAATAAATAATGAATATGGTCTACTTCCCTGGACAACTCTCAGTAATCTGCTCACAGATGGCCCTAAGAGGTCCAAGGATCAGAGGAGTAAGTGTTGGAGAACATGCAGAGCCTCTTACCAGTGCCCATGAGTGACTGGCCTTTGCTCAGTTGCATGGATGCTCAGTACCTGCTATTATCAGTGTTGGAAAAGAAAATCTATTTGAAAGGTTGGAGATGTAGCTCAGAGGCAGAACATTTGCCTAACATGCACAAAGCCCTGGGTTTGAGCCCCACCACTGCAAAAGCAAAGTAAACAAGCAAAGAAATGAACCTATCAGAGAAGATTTTAAAAAAGGGCTTGTTCAGTGCCAGGTGCTTTGATAGAGAGAGGGAACAAGAAAGATATGCCCCTTGCTGTGGTGGAGGAGGTTGCAATCTAGTGAACAAATGGAGATTGACTCTGAGAACAGAACAGACCAGGGATCACAAATAGGGGTGAGTGAGAGGAAGGAAGTCAGTGATGTTGGACCAGGCATTAGAGGGAGTGCACTCCGTGCCCAGTGGAGATAATAAAGCTAGCTGGGATCTTTTATGCTGATGACACCTGCGTGCTTGTTTCTGTGCTCAGTATGCAGTGCTCGCTGTGGACCCAGAGTCCCTCAGTGGCAACTCTACAATCGAGGTTCACGCAGCCTCTGCTTGCCCAAACTGTACTATCTACTCTCCCCAGCCTTTATGTACTGTCAGAGCAGACATCTGGAGGGGGTCCTTGGGGTGTGGGACTACCACTCTGCTCCTCCCTTGCTGACCTGAACATGCCCCATGGCCCCACTCAAGTGCAAGGGTGCTGACAACTGGATCCTTAGTGTCTATCACACACTTGGTAGGGTAGGTTTCAGCGCAGTACTGTGTGGGACCCTGTGTCTTCCTAGCTCCTCCTGAGCATATCTCTCCTTGGGGGTTAGGTTTGGTTCAAAAGCAGACCTCACCTGCTCTCTCTGTCCTGTGTGCCATAGGAAAAGTGAGCCCCACCTCTTGTTTGAGTCATGAAACCTTTAGGCAGTGAGTGGATCTGTTGGAAAAGAGTGAAAAGTCGAGTGAGCACAGGGAGCACTCGGTCAGGGCCAGACCACAGGCATCTGCTTACAATTTGATGCAGCAAGCTGGGAGGCTCAGAGGTGAAGCTGGTGGAATGCACATCTCTTAGCCTAGCCCTTGACAAGGTGACGGGGAGGACAACATTAAAAAGACTGACCTTGGGGATAGATAAAGTAGGAAAGAGAAAGACTAGGACAAATCTGAGAGACCTGGGTGCACAGACTATCACACTTACTTAGGCAGGACATCGTTGACTCTCCCCAAGTGACCTTGCGAGATGGAGAATAATAACCTAACTTAAACAGATAAGAAAATAGCTTCAGAGTTTATAGTCTGCTGCAGTGCCCAAGGCTTGCAATGAAGAGCATCAGGACTAGGCTTCAAGTTTGTTTAACATTGAGAAGAGTGTCCTTCTCATTGAAAGGAATGATCTAGGGTCCTAGAAAGCCATACCTCCTCCTCCCTCTCTCCCTTCCTCCCTCCCTCCCTCCCTCTCTCCCTCCCTCCCTCCCTCCCTTACTCCCTCCCTCCCTCCCTCCCCTTCCTTCCTCCCTCCCTCCTTCCCTCCCTCTGCCTCCCCATCCCTCCCTTCCTCCCTCTCTTCCTTCCTCTCTTCCTCCATCCCTATCTTTTCCTGTGTGTGTATGTGCAGGTACACATGTGATACGCTCTGTGTGGTGTGTGTGTGTGTGTGTGTGTTTGTGTATGCATAGGTCAGAGGACAACCTCGGATGTTAATCTTCACCTTCCACCTTATCTGAGACAGGCTCTCTTCTTGGCCACTGCATGGTGTGTCTACACATTGCAGAAGCCTGCACGCTTCCGGGAGTTCCCCTAGTCCCACCTCCCATCTCCCTGCAGGAGCACTGAGCTCTCAGCTAGAGTCTGCTCTAGCATCTGGCTTTACATGACTTCTAAGGATCTGAGCTTGGGTTCTTAAGATTGCCTGGCAAGGGTTATTCACAAAGCCATCTTCCCAGCCCCATATACTCCTTTCAGTGGTTGCTGTAGTCACCTGTCTGTACAGACCAGATTCATTGCTCCCTGTCCAAAATCCACTGGAAAATGGTGTTCTGGAGGAATAATAATGTCTTCATCATGTGGTCCTGTGCGCCAGCATGACAGGTAAAGGTCTCGGCTGCAGGGAGAAAGTTCCCATCTGTTCATACTCAGATTTTTCAGCCATCACTTCAAAATGGAAATGCATATTTAATAAGCTGACTCTCTGCAACAAAGCAATTTAATTCATGGATAATTATGCAGAGCCGCTCCGCTCTCGGGATGCCAGCTTCAATCACGGTGTCCTCAATTTGGCATATTGAAACCTCTACAGCTGTCTCCAGCATTTACAGTCCCAGGAACGTGATCATTATTTTGGAAATGCCAGGGATTCAGAGTTGTGCGAAAGTGTTACCTTTTCACTAGGGTTGCCAGGCAAGGTGCAAGATGCCCGGTTAAATGTGAAGTCAATGCAATGGAAACCTTTTTTAGTGTATGCTTTAAATGTCTCATAAAACACTTTTGCTAATCACTTCACAGGCACTCAAATTTAATTGGTTATTCATATATTTATTTATGAAATGTAGCAGTACTGCTTTCCACATAGAACCAAGATTTCTAATTGGTCACAAATTTCAGCTGAATCTTTTTCTGTAGGGGAAAGAACCCCAGGGATATGTATGTATCTTGCTCTTGTATGTATAGAAAGAACCATACATTTCATGAATGTAGTCTAGCTAAGACTGACCTCCTTTTCTGGTAGTTGTGCAAAGCAGCTGTCCTTATTCCAGAGGACACAGACTGTCAGCGAGAGTTGATTGGCTGGGATTGAACATGGGAGTGAAGTTGGGCCAATCAGATCTGTTTCTGAGGACTGGGAGCCAATGACAGAAAGACTGTGAATCTTCACAAGTGTTTGAAATGGAGGAAATGGTTGGAAAGATAACCTCATCATCTCTCCCACAAACATAATAAGGATAAAGGAACAAGAAAGGCAAAGGAACAGGAAAGAGAAGGAAGAGGGAGGAGGAAGAAGGAGGAGGAGAAAGAAGAAGAGGAGGAGCGAGAAGAGAAGGAAGAAGAGGACAAGGTTTATTTTAGTTTAGAATTCCAGTTCTGTGTTGAAGGGCTGCATCTGATCACCGCTTGCTTGCTTGCAGAGTCCTGAGATGGGGCTGGATCTCACATGGCAAGGCACCACATAGAAGACCTAATGAAATGAACTTTCTTAGAAGACCCAGCCTTGAGATAAGCCCCTATCTTATAACCGTGACTGCTTCAGTCACATGAATGATTAATCTGTTCATAAGGGCAGAGCCCTGACCATCTCTTAAGGGTATCACTTTAGTATCTCATAATGGGGATTAATTTCAATGGCCTTTTGAAGGAGACAAGCCACAGTGAAACTTTACCTTTCTCTGAGCTTGCCTGAGTAGGTTTTGTTATTTGAAACTGAAGAAAACTTACTGAGAAAGGCACTGAGATGGCACCAAAAGAAGCGTAAAGGAATTCTTTCCTGGGATAGCAAATACTCTTATCTCCACACTGACCAAAAGCCCATTCCTTCTTCAGGACCAGATTAACTCCTATCTTATCTGTGAAGCTTTAGTGATTCAGGACATTAAAAAATCCCCTCTGATTTTCTAGTTACCAAGGGTCTGCTCTACTGAAATTAGACTCTGTGGAATTCCGTTGGACGAGGGCTTCCTTAGGCTCTGTAAGGAAGACTCTCTTCCCTTTCAAATTGTCCATCTCTCTCTCCTTGTAGCTCCACTGGCAGCGAGTCCCCTATGACTTGGGGGCTTCTTCTAACGTTTTCCCCATAGGCCTTGGGACAAAGAGTGGGGCACTTCCATGCAGTAGTTAGCTTTCTTGTTGACTTCCGCTTGGCCCCAGGCTGTGTGCGAGTCACTTGGGATGCAGTTCTCTTGCTGCTCTCTGAGGAGATAGCCGTGTGGACACCCACCCTCTACATGTTCCTGAGCACTTGGTTGTCAACTGGTGGCACTGTTTGGGGGGGGTTGTGGAAATGTTGGCAGCCGGGGCCCACCTAGAGGAAGCAGGTCCCTTGGGAGTGAGCCTTGAGCTTTATAGCCTGGCCCACTTCTGGTCTGTTCTCTGCTTTCCTATCTACTGGATGCTGAGGGTCTCAGTACAGTCTACCTCCACCATGCACTGAACCCTGGCTGCCATGCCTCCCTGCCAGGAAACAGCATAAAACAAATCCTTCTTTCCTAGGTTGCCCCTGTCAAGGTTTTGGTCCCAGTGGTGAGGAAGTTAACTAATGTATTTACCTTCATTCCCCAGCCCCACTGTATCTGACTCCCTAACACTATTATAGATTAAGTCCATAATGCATAGCACCAATAATTCCATTACAGAGAACTTACCCAGACTAATAAGAAAATCACTGACTCTGTGGTCTACACTGTACTACTGTTGAAAACAGCACAAGTGGAGTTGTTGCTTTCTCTTCCTCTTTGCCTTGCTTCTGTTGTGTAAGTTCTTCAAGGTGTAGCACAAATGTTGCTTCTTTTACACAGCCTTCCATGCCTCTTTTCTAACCTCTCCTATCACAATAGAATGTATTTTCCCTCTCCTGATGCTTCTCTGGCACTTTGTGAATTCTTGTATTATATAATCTTTATTGCATTATATTGTACATGTTATTATACCTCCTTAAAGACTTACATCTCTGCCTTTGCCCAAAGGCTTTGAACCCTTCCGGGGGAAGGATGGAGTCCTGTTCATATATTGACCCTTAGCAATGCCTGGCACACAGCAGATACTCAGATTTAAGGTCAGCTCAGGCTCAAGGTAAACCGTCCCACTCATCCTGGCTGCTCCAAGGGCTCTTGGCCAAGTCGTACCTGAGGAAGAATAGCTCAATGGGGAACAATATATGAGCTTGCATAATGATTACACAATGACTTACAAGAACAGTAACCCCAAATGAAGGTCCTTGATCAAAGGTGGATAGGAGAATGTGGTCTCAAGTAAGGAGAAGAAAATGGGATTTCCTTCTTCCCATTCCCTCAGATTCAGCGGCTGCAGAGCATAGGCTTTGCCTGTGTCTACTCTGCCGACTGGCTGCATGGCGAGGATGGCTAACTTGTACAATATATCCAGTCTGGGTGGAAGTTCAGGCACAGAGAGGGCAGTGATCTGCCCCTGAGGACTTAGGAAGAGTGTTGTATGCAGGACACGTAGGGCTGCACAGCTCCATCTTCTAGTGAAACATGGTCCATGATCATCCCAGGCTCTGGCCAGTAAGCAGAGCAAGCCTGCCTCTCTTAGGAGAAGGTACTGAGCAGGGGAATAAGCAGAGGAAGGGAAAATGGTGGAAGAGACGAATGCTCCTCTAATCTACTGACAGAGAAAACCAGAAACGGGCAGAAAGCCTCACTGTCCTCACAACCGGAAACCTGTTCCAAGTGACCGGTAAGCTTCTTCTTGCTTGGCTCCACCTGTCCTTACCAATATCCCTTGTCCCTGCTCAAAGTTTCTTAGAGATCTTGGAATCAGACATTGAGAGGTACTTAATGATCGGGATTAGGAATTTCAAGATAAACACTACATGTTTTTCCTGTTAAAATGTACTATTAGCTGTTAGCTGGGCATGGTGGCACATGTCTTTAATCCCAGCAATTGGGAGGCAGAGGCAGCTGGATCTTTGTAAGATCAAGGCCAGCCTGGTCTATATAGCAAGTTCCAGCCAGCTGGGGCTACAGGGAAACCCTGTCTCAAAAGACAAAACAAAAAAAATGTACTGTTAAGGCTAGTGACATGGGTTAACTGTTAAAGGTACTTGTGGTCAAACCTGATCACCTGGATTTGATCCAGGATCCACACAGTAGGAGGAGAGAACTGACTCTCACAAGTTTTCTTCTGACTTTCATACATGTGCCATGGCAAGATCACGTAGGCACACACATGCACTAAACAAACCAATGTGATAAGAAAGTCTACCCTCAGGAGCTGGAGAGATGGTTCAGTGGTTAAGAGCACTGGCTGCTCTTGACGGGTGTGCTAGAGCACACCTTTAATCCCAGCACTCCAGAGTCAGAGGTAGGTGGATCTCTGTGAGTTCAAGGCCAACTTGGTCTACAGAGAGAGCTCCAGGCCAGCTGGGACTAAAGGGAGACCCTGTCTCAAGAATACAAAAAAAAAATAAAAAAAAAAATAAAATAATAAAATAAAGAGGGAGGTCTGGAGAGATGGCTCAATAGTTAAGATCACTGACTGCTTTCGCAAAGGACACAGGTTTGATTCCCAGCACCCACATGGAGACTAACAACTGTCTGTAACTACACTTCCCAGGTATCTGATACCGTCTTCTGACCTCCATGGGCATTACACGACACAGATGCAGTTACACACATGCAGGCAATACACTCATAACACACAAAATAAAAATGGTAAAGAAGGGGCTGGAGAGATTTCTCTGTGGTTAAGAGTACTGGCTGTTCTGGCAGAACAGGGTTTGACTCCCAGCAACCACATGATGGCTAACAACTGTCCATAATTCCAGGTCCAGAGGAATCTGATGCTCTCCTCTGACCTGCACTGGCAATGCACCATACACACAAAATAAAAATAAATAAAATTTTAAAAGATTATTAAAAATGGTAAATAAAATATTTTTAAAAGTATGTTGTCAGTTTTCATTACTTGTGCATGTGTGTGTGTGTGTGTGTGTGTGTGTGCATGGCTGATAGCCATATGTATGTGTATATGAGTCCAAGTGCATGGGCACCACAGCACTTACGAAGGTCAGAGGACAGTCCTGGGTACTGGCACTCACTTCCCACTCTGTCTGAGCCGTGGTCTCTCATGTTCACTGTTGCATATGTCATGCTAGCTGGCCCGTGAACTTCCAGTGATTTTCCTGTCTTTGCTTCCCATCTATCTCCCGGTAAAGGCACACTGGGAGTATAGATGCATGCGCTATGGTGTCCAGCCTTTACATGCATTCTGAAGATCCAAATTCATGTCATCAGACTTGTGTATCAAGTGTTTTTGCTCACTGAAACCCCCCCAGCCTTTCACTTTAGTTTTTTTTTTAATTGAGATTTTTAAAAAAAATTTCTAATATATACACTTTAGATTTTGAGACAAAGTCTCTCACTGAACCTGAAGCTCATGGATTTGGCTGGACTGGATGGCTAGGCAAGTCTCCAGGATCCTCCTGTCTCTACCTCCCAACCTTGGGATTTCAGGCACATGCTACCCACTATGTGGATGGTGGGGATCTGAACCCACGTCCTCATGCTTGCAGGGCAAACACGTGACCCGCTGAGCCATAACCCAGCCCCATGCACTTGTTTTTACAAATGGCTTCCCAATATGCCGTGGTCTGTGGTCCACAACATTCATGTTCTAATACAACATTACTTTCCGCAGCTTCTCATGTCGCAATGCAGAGATGCACCATCCTCCCCTGCTGTGCATGTACATTGTGTCCAATGTTTCACTAATGAACAATTCTAGAAGTGAAAATTCTTTTATACAATGGTGATGGTTTATCTGGGATAAATTTATCACAGTGGAGCTGCTAGCTAAATTGAAGAGCTTGTAACTTCTTGAGGTTTCTTTGAGATCTTGACCTCAGCCAGTGTGTGCTCTTCAACAGTGGTCTGTTCTCTGAAGTACGCCTGACTGGGCAGTTGGGGGGTCTCCATCATGTTGCTGCCACTTTCTAAAGGAGTTTGCAGAGGGGCTGAGTTTTGGTCAGTAGCTTACAAAGATGAATACCCTTTTTGGTTTTTATTCTCCTCTTCGTCTCACTTCTACTTCTCATTTGTCTTCCTGGGCTCATTCTAAAGCTCTTGTCCCAGATCCTGCTTTTGATGCACCAAAGCTCTTGTCCCAGATCCTGCTTTTGATGCACCAAAGCAGGAGGCATGGAAATACCCTGCAGGCAGGCTCCCTTCTGCTGGTGTGAGCAGTGGTGGTCATAGCAACAGCGATGTGTAAAGAGTTAATGACATTTACAACATAGTAACAGTATTATTTATTTATTATTTACTCCACACCAGGTATGACATGGGCTCTTCATCATGACTGGGCATCCTTACAATGCCAGGAAAGCATGTGGCACCTATTATTAGAAGACACCAAAGCATAGGCTGGCCAATGTACTCACCCCAGACATGTGTTAGGAAGTGGTAGAACCGGAAGTGCACATTTGGGCTGAGGCTTTAATGAGGCATATGAAGGATATCTGTCAGGTGGACAGTCGGGGAGGGACGACATATCTGGCCGATGGAGGAGCAGGAGCCAAAGGCGTGCTGGGAAGTAGTGGGTCTTGCAGAGAAGAGTGGGTTTTGCTGGGAAGGATAGGTGGGAGACACGAAGCTGGAGAGTTTGTCCGGGGCCAAGCTAAGGTGGTCATATGCCTGCCAAGAACTTTGGGCTTACAGCATCCATCCTGGTGTGCCCCTCTCTGTCACTTGAGGTGAATCTGAGCTGGCTGGCAAGTGAGCAGAACAACTCTTCAGGGATTATTTTTTCAGCAACTGGCTGTTCTTCCTATAGATAAGCCAAGTTTGCCAAGCATCCCACAGACTGCCTGATCCATAAATAAACTGTCTGTCTCCACTCACCCCACCCCTCTCCTATCTACTGCAGCCTTTTCTAGAATTCAGACAACCAGGGAAAAGGCCCAAAGCCTCCATGTGTGCGGGCTGTGGTGCAGTAGGTCCTGATGGTCCTGGGGCTGATGGTGGTAGATTTAAGTGCTCAAGCTGGCGAGGATCTAGGAAGAGGAAGCCTGGATGATGTGGGGAAACTGAGGTGTAGAGATGAGGGCCTGGGTCTCCTGACTCATTGTTCTAAGGTCTCACTTTAGGCTTATTGTGTAGCTATATATTCCTGTTGCCTAAAAATAATCTTATTCAGGGAGTCATCAGAACTTCCCAATCCCTTTAAATTTTTGCTTGAGGGGCTGGAGAGATGGCCTAGCGGTTACGAGCGCCAACCGCTCTTGTAGAGGACTCAGGTTTGATCCCCAGCACCCACATGGCAGCTGAGAACCGTCTTTAACTCCAGTTCCAGGGGAATCTGACACCCCTCTTCTGACCTCCACGGCATTGCACGACATGGGTGCACCAACCTCCATGCAGACAGTACACTCATATGCATACAAAAATAAATAAAATTAAAACAATATTAAAAAAATTTGCTTGGTATCTCACCTTCTCAATCACCTGTACTGAGACCCTGTTTCTCAGTACAGACTGTCCCTGCCTACATGCCTCTGCCCGGCCGCTGTCTCTTGGCCACTGCTTTTATTACCTTCTCATAACTTGCTGTTTCTACTTCTGCCTTTTCTCCATCATGTTAGCTCCCCAAAGGGAGGATATATGTCTCCTTTGTTCACTATGGAATCTTCCTGCCTCATTCCCCAGTGCTGAGACTGCATGCGGGAGACACAGCACCCAGATACTGATGATAATTTTAAACAAAGGGCCACAATAAAATTGTTAAGACCTAAAAAAATTCCCCAAAAGCCTGTGCATCCATTCTGAAGCATTAAATGAATTATCTCTCTGAAAACCTTGGTCTACATCAGGGTTCTAGGCATCTCTGTTCACTAGAAATGTAACCAGAGGATGTATGTGCCCTTTGAAATTTCAAGTACCTTCATTTAAAAAGTGAAAATAGGCAGGTTTGGTGGCATATGCTTTTAATGCCAGTACCTGGGAGGGAGGCCTAGATAAGGAGAATCTCTGTGGGATCCAGGCCAGCTTGGTCTACATACCAAGTTCAGGCCAGCTGGGGCTACACAGAGAGTTCAGGACAGCTCCAGGGAGAGCCTGTCTAAAAACAAAACAGTAAAAATAGGGGCTGGAGAGATTGCTCAGTGGTTAGGGGCACTGAAGGCTTTTCCAGAGGATCTGGGCTCAGTTCCCAGCACCCACATGATGGCTAACATCTTCAATTCCAGGTCCAGGGGGATTTGATACATCTTCCGGCTTCTATGGGCATTGCATGACATGGGTGCACTTACATGCAGGTAAAACACTCATACACATAAAATAAAAATAAATAAATAAATAAAGTAAAAATAAAGAGGTAAAAGTAATTTTTAGTGTGGTCGTTATGGTGGTCGAAATTTTTTCTATGTATTTACTTGATTTTTATGCACAAAAAACCCAAAAGGAAAACAAACAAAAAATAACCTCACAAAGGTTGGCACACTTTTATCCACTTTTTATAAACGTTAGCTTTCTCATGTGTAAGTTGGAAAACAGTCCCAGGGTCGTGGATTTGTTAATTTTTCAGTGTTGTGGTGACATAACTGACCGGCACAACTTAAGGAAGGATTCATTTTGGCCCATGGTTTACGGTGAGGAAGGCCAGGTGTCAGGACCTAGCCCTGTCCGTGGTGGGAGCAGAACACAGCCTGCTCACACTTCACAAGATCAGGAAGCAGAGCTGATCTGAAGCCAGCCAGCCTATAACCTGAGGCCTGTTAGTTAGGCTCCACATCCAAAAGGTTCTACAACATTTCAGAATGACTTTGCCAGCTGGAGACCAAGTATTCAAACAGGTGAGCCTGTGGGGACATTTCACCTTCAAACTATAACGGATTGTAAGGATCAAATGACCTGTCATATATAAGGAATTCAGCATGGGGCCTGGCATAGAAAGATCGGATAGACCTGATTTTTTAAAATTAATTAATTATTTATTTTTAAGGGATTCACAATATAAGAGCACAGTTGTTTTCATATCACATTTACATTGCTCAGTTTGACATACAACTAGGTTATTGGCAGACGAGGGATACCATTCATCCTTTGTTTATCTGGGACTGCGTTACTTCACTTAGCATGATATCTTTTAGCTCCATCCATTTACCTGCAAAGTTCATGATGTCATCTTTCTTTACCATTGCCTAGAACTCCATTGTGTAGATGTACCACATTTTCTCTATCCACTCGTCAGTTAAGGGGCACTTGGGTTGGTTCCAGCTCTTCACTACTGTGAAGAGAGCTGCAATAAACATGGCTGTGCATGTATCTCTACAGTAAGATGAGTCTTGTGGGTATATACCCAGGAGTGGTATGACTGGGTCAGGTGGCAAGCTCATTTTGAGTCTTCCAAGGGTTCTCCACACTGTTTTCCATAGTGGCTGTACAAGTTTACATTCCCACCAGCAGTGAATGAGTGTTCCCATTTCCTCACAACCTCTCCAACACTTGGTATCATTTGTTTTCTTGATCCTAGCCAGTCTTATCAGAGTGAGATGATATCTTAAAGTGGTTTTCATTTGCATTTCCTTAATTATTAGCAATTTTGAACACTTTTTAAGATTTTTTCAGCCATCTCTAATTCCTCACTTGTGAAGTCTCTGTTCAGCTCTTTGCTCCATCTTTTGAGTGGGTCATTTGTTTTCTTTCTTCTTTGTTTTTTGAGTAGTTTATATATTCTGGAAATCAATGCTTTGTCCAATGTATCTGTGGTGAAAATTTCCTCCCACTCTGTGGATTTTCTCTTCACTTCCTTGATTGTTTCTTGTGATGTACAGAAGCTTTTGAGTTTAATGAGGTCCCATTTATCAATTGTCAATCTTATTTCTTGCGCAGCTGCTGTCTGATTTAGGAAGTCTTTTCCTATGCCTATGTTTTGTAGGTTGCTGCCAACTTTTTCTTCTATCACCTTCAGAGTTTGGGGTTTCATGTTGAGGTCTTTGATTCATCTGGAGTTGACTTTTGTACAGGGTGGAAGTAGGGTTTAACTTCATTCTTCTACAAGTGGTGATCCAGTTTTGCCCACACCACTTGCTGAAGGTGCTGTCTTTTCTCCATTGTGTCTTCTTGGCCCCCTTGTCAAATATGAGGTGGCTGAAATTGTATGTGTGCAAGTTTGGATCTTCAGTTTTGTTCCATTGGTCAACAGGTCTGTTTTTGTGCCAGTACCAAGCTGTTTTTATGACTATAGCCCTGTAGTATAGTGTGAAGTCTGGTATAGAGATCCCCCCTGTATTGCTCTTTTTGCTCAGGGTTGCTTTGGCTATTTGGGGTCTTTTGTTTTTCCATATGAAATTAAGGACTTTTTTCCAAGCCAGTGAAGAAACTCTTGGGGATTTTAATTGGGATTGCATTGAATCTGTACAATAGTTTGAATAGAATGGACATTTTTGCAATGTTAATTTTCCCAATCCATGAGCATGGGAGTTCTTTCCATCTTCTGATGTCTTCTTCAATTTCCTTCTTCAGGAGTTTAACATTTTTCTTGTAGAGATCTTTGTTGTCTTTGGTTAGATTTGTTCCTAGGTATTTTATTGTTTTTGAGACTATGTGAGTGGGAAGGTCTCCTTGTATTCCTTCTTCAGTTGCTTGTTGTTGGTGTAAAGAAATGCTACTGATTTTTCCAGGGTAATTTTGTATCCTGCCACTTTACTGAAACTCTTAATTGCTTCTAGGAGTTTTCTGGTGGAGCTTTTAGCATCCCTTAAGTAAACTCATATCATCAGCAAAAAGGGATAGCTTGACTTCTTTTCCAACTAGTACTCCTTTATTTTTCTTTTCTTGCCTTATTGCCATAAAGAATGTTTCAAGCACTATATTGAAGAGGAGTAGTGACAGGGGGCAGCCTTGCTGAGTTCCCACCTTTAAGGGGAATGCTTCTGTCTTTTCTTCATTTAGGATGATGTTGGCTGTGGGTTTCCTGTATATGGCTTTGATTACATTGAGGAATGATCCCTCCAATCTAATTCCCTCTAGGACTTTAAGCATGAAGAGATGCTGGATTTTATCAAAGGTTTTTTCTTTTTTTAAATTTATTTATACATATTTTTTATCAAATCTAGACCCATGTCCCCCCCATCCTCCCACCCCTCCAGAGCTCATGCATTCTGCCAAACATGCTCTTCATCTCTTTCTCAGTCTTTCTTAATATTCTCCATGTGCAAGGTGACTCTTTTGAGCAGAAGTTCACTGTTTCAGTCAGTTCTTTGATGCAGTCCTTTCTGTTGTTGTTTCCAATATGCATCACTCCCAACTGATATTTATTGATTTTCATATGTTGAACCATCCCTACATCTCTGGTATGAATCCAACTTGGTCATGATGGATGATCTTCTTGATGTGGGTCTGTATGCGGTTTGCAAATATTTTGTTGAGAATTTTTGCATCTGTGTTCATTAATGAGGTGGGTCTATAGTTCTCCTTTTTGGTTGTATCTTTGCCTGGTTTTGGTATTAGAGTGATGCTGGCTTCATAGAAGGAATTTGGGAGAATTTCCTCTGTTTATATCCTTCTGAACAATTTGAGTAATAATGGTTGTAAGTCTTTTTGAAATGTTTTATAAAGAATTCAGAGAACTGAAGGAAGGGATTGACAAACTCCAGAAAGAACTAGAGAGAGAAAAAAACAAACACCTTAAGGAAGTAAAAACACTGAAAAAGGAAGCCAACCAACGAAGTAAGGAGCACGAAGAAGAGATTGAGAAACTCAAAAAAGAAATTGATATATTAAAGAAATCACAGGATGAAATGAAAAAGGAAATAGAACACTCGTCCAATCAAGAAGAAAGGAAAGGAAAAAGCCTTAGAAATAGAATGGAGGAAGCTGAGCAAAGAATATCAGATCTGGAAGATAACACAGAGCAACTAAAAAACTCAAATAAAGATTATGAAAAATTTAAAAATACACAAAAGTGGAACAACCAGGAAATATGGGACACTATGAAAAGATCAAACCTCCGCATCATAGGAATAGAGGAAGGAGAAGAATCTCAAGAGAATAGTATTGAGCATATCTTCAACACAATAATAGATGAAAACTTCCCCAAACTAAAAATAGACAAACCCATTCAAATACAAGAAGCACATAGAACTCCAAATAGACAAGATCAGAAAAGAAACTCCCCACGCCATATCATAGTCAAAGTGCTAGATGCCCAAAACAAAGATAAAATTCTGAAGGCCACGCGAGAAAAACAAGTCACATACAAAGGGAAACCCATCAGAATCACAAATGACTTCTCGCCGCAAACCATGAAAGCAAGAAGAACATGGAGCAAAGCATTTCCAGTGTTAAAGGACTATGGATGCCAACCCAGAATACTTTACCCAGCAAAAATGTCGATTACACTTGAAGGAGAGAGAAAAATCTTCCATGACATAAGCAAGATGATAGAATACATTTCCGGAAAACCAACTCTCCAGAAAATACTTGAAGCAATTCAAAGGGCAGAAGAGAAGAGCAACTATCCTCAAGCACCTAGGGAAAGAAACTAATAAAAACATAATCATAGGCGCTGAAACAGAGACTAAAAGTCCAAATGGATAATAAGGTGAAAGGAAGCAACATCCATCTTTCAATTATAACCTTAAATATTAATGGGCTGAACTCCCCAATCAAAAGGCATAGACTGGGAGAATGGATTAGGAAACAAAATCCATCTATATGCTGTCTACAAGAAACCCATCTCAATTTCAAGGACAGGCACCAACTTAAAGTGAAGGGATGGAAGAAAATATTCCAAGCAAATGGTACCAAAAAGAAAGCAGGAGTTGCTATTCTAGTATCAGATAAAATAGACTTCAAAGCAAAAGAAATCAAAAGAGACAAAGAGGGCCACTACATCCTTATTAAAGGAACAATTAACGATGAAGACCTCACAATCATGAATATATATGCACCAAACGCCAGCGCACCAAACTTTGTAAAGACAACTCTTCAGGACTTCAAGGCTCAAATTAACCCCAGCACAGTAATAGTAGGGGACTTTAATACCCCACTAAGTCCTTTAGACAGATCAACAGGACAAAAGATAAACAAAGAGACATCTGAACTGAATGATACAATACACCAACTGGATCTCACAGACATCTATCGAATATTTCACCCAAACACCAGAGAATACACTTTCTACTCAGCACCCCATGGAACATTCTCCAAAATAGACCATATACTGGGACACAGGGAAAAACTCAAAAAATACAAAAAGATTGAAATAATTTCATGCATTCTATCAGACCACAGTGCAATAAAGCTCAATATCAATACCAGGATAAGCCCTACACCGTACAAGAACACATGGAGACTAAACAACACTCTACTGAATAATGAATGGGTCAGGGATGAAATAAAGAAAGAAATAAAAACATTCCTGGAACTGAATGACAATGATAATACAACACAGCAAAACCTATGGGACACTTTAAAGGCAGTCCTAAGAGGGAAGTTTATAGCTCTAAGTGCCTACATTAAAAAAACAGAAAGAGCACAAGTGAATGATCTAACACAGAGGCTTAAAGTACTTGAGAGAGAACAACAAATGAACCCTAAACGCAGCAGACAAGAAGAAATAACAAAAATCAGAGCAGAAATCAATGAAATAGAAACAAAGAAAACCATACAAAAAATCAATCAATCAAAAAGTTGGTTCTTTGAGAGAATAAATAAGATAGACAGACCTCTAGCCCAGTTAACTAAAAGAAAAAAAGAACAACTCCAAATCAATAGAATCTGTGATGAAAGGGGAAATATCACAACAGACAATGAAAAGATCCAGACAACCATAAGAGATTACTTCAAAAACCTATACTCTACTAAATTTGAAAACCTAGAAGAAATGGATGAATATCTGAAAACCTGGGAACCACCAAAGCTGAACCAAGAAGAGATCGACAGCTTAAACAGTCCAATAATATATGAGGAAATTGATGATGTAATAAGCAGCCTCCCAAACAAAAAATGCCCAGGCCCAGATGGTTTCACAGCAGAATTCTATAAAATATTTCAAAAAGACCTACAACCATTACTACTCAAGCTGTTTAGAAGGATACAATTGGAGGGAGTTCTCCCAGATTCCTTCTATGAAGCCAGCATCACACTAATACCAAAACCAGGCAAAGATGCAACCAAAAAGGAGAACTATAGACCCATCTCCCTAATGAACACAGATGCCAAAATTCTAAACAGGATACTGGCAAATCGCATACAGACACACATCAAGAAGATCATCCATCATGACCAAGTTGGATTTATACCAGAGATGCAGGGATGGTTCAACATACGAAAATCAATAAACATCATCAAGCATATAAATGGACTGAAAGACAAAAACCACACCATCATCTCAATTGATGCGGAGAAAGCCTTTGACAAAATTCAACATCCCTACATGTTTAAAGTCCTGGAAAGAATTGGATTGGAGGGATCATTCCTTAATGTAATCAAAGCCATATACAGGAAACCCACAGCCAATATCATCCTAAATGGGGAAACGACAGCGGCATTCCCTTTAAGGGTAGGAACTAGGCAAGGCTGCCCTTTGTCACCACTCCTCTTCAATATAGTGCTTGAAACCCTTGCTAGGGCAATAAGGCAAGAAAAGGAAATTAAAGGAGTTCTAATAGGAAAAGAGGAAGTTAAACTATCCCTTTTTGCTGATGATATGATTGTATACTTAAGGGATGCTAAGAACTCCACCAGTAAACTCCTAGAAATGATTAAGAACTTCAGTAAAGTGGCAGGATACAAAATAAATCTAGAAAAATCAGTAGCCTTTCTTTACACCAACAATAAGCAACTGAAGAAGGACTACAAGGAGACCTTCCCACTTAAAATAGCCTCAAAAACAATAAAATACCTAGGAACAAACCTAACCAAACACACCAAGGATCTCTACAACAAAAACTTTAAACCTCTGAAGAAGGAAATTGAACAAGACATCAGAAGATGGACAAACCTCCCATGCTCATGGATTGGGAAAATAAATATAGTAAAAATGTCCATTTTACCTAAACTCATATACAGATTTAATGCAATCCCAATCAAAATCCCCAAGAGCTTCTTCACAGGTTTGGAAAAAAAAATCCTCAATTTCATTTGGAAAAACAAGAGACCCCGAATAGCCAGAGCAACCCTGAGCGAAAAGAGCAATACAGGGGGGATCTCTATACCAGATTTAAAACTATACTACAGGGCTATAGTTATAAAAACAGCTTGGTACTGGCACAAAAACAGATCAGTTGACCAATGGAATAAAACTGAAGACCCAAACCTGAGCACATACAACTTCAGCCACCTCATATTTGATAAAGGGGCCAAGAAGACACAATGGAGGAAAGACAGCATCTTCAACAAGTGGTGCTGGCAAAACTGGATCACCACTTGCAGAAGAATGAAGCTAAACCCCTACCTCTCGCCTTGCACAAAAGTCAATTCCAGATGGATTAAAGACCTCAACGTGAAACCCAAAACTCTGGAGGTAATAGAAGAAAAACTTGGCAGCAGACTACAAGACATAGGTGTAGGAAAAGACTTCCTAAATCAGACAGCAGCTGCACAAGAAATAAGATCGATAATTGACAAATGGGACCTCATTAAACTCAAAAGCTTCTGTACATCAAAAGAAACAATAAAGGAAGTAAAGAGAAAACCCACTGAGTGGGAAGAAACCTTTACTGCAGATACATCTGACAAAGCATTAATTTCCAGAATATACAAACTACTGAAAAAACAAAGAAAAAAGAAAACAAATGAATCACTCAAAAGATGGAGCAAAGAGCTGAATAGAGACTTCACAGAGGAGGAGCTAGAGATGGCTGAGAAGCATCTTAAAAACTGTTCAACGTCACTAATAGTTAGGGAAATGCAAATTAAGACCACTCTAAGATATCACCTCACTCCGATAAGACTGGCCAGGATCAAGAGAACAAATGATACCAAGTGCTGGAGAGGTTGCGGGGAAAGGGGAACACTCATCCATTGCTGGTGGGAATGTAAACTGGTACAGCCACTATGGAAAGCAGTGTGGAGAACCCTTGGAAGACTCAAAATGAGCTTGCCATTTGATCCAGTCATACCACTCCTAGGTATATACCCACAAGACTCATCTTACTGCAGAAATACATGCACAGCTATATTTATTGCAGCTCTGTTCACAATAGCAAAAAGCTGGAACCAACCCAAATGCCCCTCAACTGCTGAGTGGATAGAAAAAATGTGGTACATGTACACAATGGAGTTCTATGCAGCAATAAAGAAGGATGATATCATGAACTTTGCAGGTAAATGGATGGAGCTGGAGGATATTATATTAAGTGAAGTAACGCAATCACAGAAAAACAAACGTCGAATGGTATCCCTCATATGTGGATGCTAGCATCAATAACCCAGTTATTAATATTTCTTGTGATGAGGGATGCATATTAAAAGAACAACAACTGAAAGACTGCATCAGAAAACCGACTGAAATGGTGAACCGGGAGGGGTGGGAGGGGTGGGAGCGGCGGGAGAGGGACATGGGTCTATATTCTATTAATGTATATTTAATTTAAAATTATATGGTATTTTACTCAAAATTTATATAACAATAGCTTTGGGATTAACATATACAAATGTTCTCTATAATTTTTGTGTTATGCAGTATCAGCTTGTAACATCCTCTTTTACCTGTAGGATAACTTAACTAAAGGATTTAAGTTTGCTTCCCAAATTAACATCATGCACTCACCCAAAAAAAAAAAAAAGGGCAAATTTGATGAAATTTACTCTTTGATCCCTGCCTATAGGTAAGTGTACTACAAATGCCTTCCTGAGACTCATGGGTCAAAAAATAAAATTTAAAAAAAGGGGAGATACAGTTATATATTAAACCTTTTTGTCCAAAACTTTCAATTTAATCTTAAGACTAACCATGGGAAAAGATTTGTATGTTCCCACAGGTCAAAACGACACCAACTCAAAGGCAGAGAAAGAATGGATACAGCCTTCCGTCGTATAGGTTGTACCATGAAATACCAGCAGAGAAGTTCACCAATCTTAACACTAAAAGGAATAAAAGCCTCAGACTGCTACAGGCATCAAACATCTCTGAGGACCATAGGTGTAACATCTGTTTACAGTGAGTCCTAACGAACTTTACCTTCTAGGTGCAGCACAGTTTCAATATGAGAGACCTCCTTACCTCTTTTTCACAGAACAAAGAAAAACAGGGTGGTAATGAAGTCATCCATTAATGGTAAATTAGAGCTGACTGGTATAGAAGTAATCTCTTATAAAACTGGAAAAACGGCTTTCTTCAATTGACTAATATACATAGGAACTGTAAAAAGGATTATTGTCTATCCAGAAACAAACACAATACTAAAGTATTGTGTTTGTTTCTGAATAGACAATACACTTAAACACTACTTTAAGTAGTTCATATAATTAATACAAGAGAGCACTGAAAGCAGCATCGGATTATTCTGCCAAGGAGATGCTAGCCAGGGGACCCAAGCCCCCCCCCCAAAAAAAAGGTTAAGGCTTATTGCCTGTAAACTGGGATATCTGCAAGAAAAGAGGTGGTAAGGTCTGCCCTGCTGTCAATGACCTAATGTAACCATGGGAGGATTGTATCGAGATCGCACTTACAAGTATACAGTTGGTCTCTGGAATACCAGAGAGTGTTACCAAAGGCCACTGAACTAATAAAGCAAAGGTTAGTCTCCTTGAGTCAAGCAAAACTCCGCCACCAACATCAGCTACACCCCAACTGCTTGGTGATACTGTGCAGCAGAGGCAGCCATATGTCTGTATATCCCAACTTTATTTGATTATTAGCTCTCTCCTTGGACAAATAACTCGAGGATGTTGCCACAAGCTTATACCTTCTAGCGATTAGGAGATATATATGCCACAGTAAGGCCTTGTCATCTCTCTCAGGGGGAAAAAGAAAAGTAATTCAGGGATTAAGACACCATCCAGACATATGTGTCTATACCAAAGTAACCTACCATAATAACTAGCAATGTTTAAATACATATATATCTAACCGCTTGTGCTTCATTAGTAGGATTGGAAGCCTGTCCCTGGGCAATCGGGCAGCCCATGAAAGGAAACAGCCAGAACTGATTAGAGTCCAAGACGACATCTCCAGACAAAGTAGACTGTTGTGCTTCTTGTCCACCTGTGCCCCATCTCTAAGCCTAAGGAACAATCTGTGGAAGAGGGGGAGTGGTATATTGTAGGAGCGGCGATTGGGGTGAACGGTAAAACTATGACAATATAGTCTGGACACTTATTTGATCAACTTGATTGAACATTCAAGCCCCTCCAGCTAGATGGTGGGAGCCTTGGGCTCTGTGGGCTGGGACACAACTGCTTGCAAATTGGTTTTATATGCAGGAATCTTGTGCTGGGAAAAAAGAAAAGGAGCTAGATACTGACATTTGAACTAACTGGGAATATAAAATGCTAGTTGTTTTATTCATAGTTAGTATTGGGTTGGGCTCTATATTTTTCTGAAATACACAACATCACAGTGTAACACTTTCTTTTACTTGTAGGACAATTTAAAAGAATTAAGCTTAAATTTTTACTTACCAAATAAGTAGAAGTCTTAGTCCAGTCATAAAGCGTTAAAGAGCAAAGTGTTTATTGGGTAAAATTTATTTAGCAGGTTCTCAACTCTGCCCAAGCTTTATCCACCAAGTATAGGATATTTCAATGGCTTAGTGAATTGTTTAGATTAATTAAATTTAGGTGTAGGTTTTGGTGGAAATGGTAATACAATTGAACCAATCGGGAATATAAAATGTTAATTGGTCTTATTTATAATTTGTATCGGGTTAAGGTATACAAATGGCCTATATATTTTTTCTGAATAACACAATATCACATTATAACACTTTCTTTACTTGTAGGACAAGTTAAAGGAACTAAGCTTAAATTTCCTTCCCAAATAAGTAGCATACAGTCAATGAGAACCAGTTTGGGTAAATGTAATGAAAGCTTATGCCTTGGCTCCTGCTTATGGGTATGTGTAATACAACTTAGGCATCTATAGGTCAAAACAAAAACCTAAAAAAAAAAAAAAAAAAAGAAAAGAGGAAGGGGGGAGGTGGGGTACTATCCTTTCTGGGATACAAATGGAAAACTCTGTGTTTCAATCCTATTGATAAATTTTCAATTTTTCTGATCTTGAAAATAACAATGGGAGGAGAATTTTATGTTCCCACAGGTAAAAGTCACCAATCTAAATGCCTGAAAACATACAACTTATGGCTGTGCAGGATGAACTGGGGAATGTCAGCAGAGAGGTTGACCCATCTGAACACTAAGGAATGAGGAACATCAGACTGCCTGAGACACGGTCACTGAGCATCTCTCTGAATAATATTGGGGTTGACTGTTAATAATGGACCCTAATGCTGAGAAACCTTCCTACCTCTCCCCCCCCTTTTTTTTTCTTTTTTTTTTTTTTTGAAAAAAGGAAAACAGGATGGTAATGAAACCACTCCCAAACTGTAAACTAGAGCCAATTGTTACGGTGGTAATTTCCTATAAAACAGGCACAACGTATTAACTGATTGATAGGCATAGGAACTGTGAAAGGATATTTCTCTATCTAGAGCCAAATTCAATAGTAAAGTGTTTATAAGTTGTGTAATTAAGCAAAATATATTACTACAGGAAAGCTCTGACATCAGCAATGAATTATTCTGCCTAGGAGATGTTGGCTAGGGGATTCAAACCCGCCCCCCCAAATTATAAAGGCCTTTTGCCTATAAATGGGATATATGCAAGGAGAAAGGCAGTAAGTCCCTGTTGTCGAAGACCTGGTGTGAGCATGAAAAATGTTATGAGACGTCACCTGCTAGCGTACAACTGGCCTCTGAAATGCTAGAGAGCGTTACCAAAGGCCACTACAGCAATACAGCAAAATATTGGTCTCCCT
Source organism: Rhizomys pruinosus (assembly GCA_009823505.1). NCBI lineage: Eukaryota > Metazoa > Chordata > Mammalia > Rodentia > Spalacidae > Rhizomys > Rhizomys pruinosus. Next base: position 5,345,009 of record VZQC01014560.1, read on the forward strand.
GAGACAAACAAGACTCCTCCGAAAATATCAGCTACACCTCAACAGCCTGGAGATACAGTGCAACAGTGGCAGCCAAGTGTCTATATTATATCCCAAAACTATTTGGCTATTAGCTCTCTCCTTGGAGGAATAACTCACAGCGGATGCCACAAGCTTATGTCCTCTAGTGGTTAGGCGATGTTATAAGCCACAATAAGAACTTGTCACCCTTTATAGAGAAACCACAGTTTGCGGATTAGCATACCATCCAAGCATCTGTGTCTATGCTCACAGCTTAGCTTGACACAATAAGTGGTACTGCTTAAATGCCTGTACATCCAATAGCTTGAGCTTTGTTAGTATGACTGAAAAGGGTATCACTGTGAAAGCTGTCAATCCGTGAAGGGAAACAAACTGAACAGACCGGAGTCCAAAATGACAACTCCAAAGAAATTAGACTGTTTTCTTCTCACCCACTTGTGCCCCTTTCCCAAAGCCTAGGGAACAAACTGCGGAAGAGGAGGCGTGGTAGATTGTAAGGGCTGTGGAGAGATAGGGGTGAATCATGAGACTACAGGAATATAGTCTGGACACCTGATTGATCAACATGCCTGTGCATACAAGCTTCTCCAACTGGACTATGGGAACCTTGGGTTGTTCAAAATTTGGACATAGATACTTGCAAAATGCACCAATTACCTAATTGTATGACATATTGAGTAACATCAATGTTATCTGCAAACAACTGTGTCGTTGTATTGTAGAATCCCTTAAAAAAAAAAGGTAAAAAAAAAAAAAAAGAAATGTTTTATAGAATTCTGCTGTGAAACCATCTGGGCCTGTGCTTTTTTTAGTTGGGAGGTTTCTTATTACATCTTTAATTTCTTCATATATTATGGGTCTGTTTAAGCTGTCAGTCTCTTCTTGGTTAAGCTTTGGTGATTCCCAGGATTTCAGATATTTGTTAGTATTCATTTTTAAAATTTTTATATAGGGTCTCACTATGTAGACCCAGCTGGCCTGGAACTGGAACCTGTTATGTAGATTATCTCACAGTGATCTACTTGCCTTTGCATCCTGAGTGCTGGGATCACAGGCTTGACTGGAGTTGTTGATATTCAATATATATATGTATATATATATATATGTATATAAAATTATTTTTATTTTATGTGTCTAAGTGTTTTGTCTGCATGTAAGTGCACCACATGTGGAATGCTCACGGAGGCCAGAGGAAGACGTCAGATCCCCTGGATTTGGAATCAAGGACAATTGTTGGCTCCCATGTGAGTGTTGAGAACTGAACCCCGGTCTTCTGCAAAAGCAGCCAGTACTCTTAACCGCTGAACCATCTCTCCAGACTGTTACAAATATTCTGGGTTTTTTAACTCTTAAAATGTACTTTTACTTCATTTTCTTTTATATTTTTTGAGTCAGGACATCTTATAGCCCAGGCTGGCTCCAAACCCCCTATGTAGCAGAGGATGACCTTGGATTTTCCCTAATCCTGCTTCTACCTTCTGAGTGCTGGGGTTACCAATGTGTGCTCTCATATCTAGTTTTTTTCAAAGCCAATTTTTATTGAACCTTTGTGCATTTCATACAAAATTTCTAATCAAATCTAGACCTGTGCCCCCTTCCTTGCCCCCCCACTCCACCAGAGCTCACACATTCTGCCAAACATGTCTTTCATCTTTTTCTCAATCTCTTTTAAAATTTTTGATGCAGAAGTTTACTGTTTCGAGCGGAGGATCACTGCTTCAGTCAGTTCTTTGACCCAGTCCTTCTGCTATTGTTGTTGTTATTCTCTCCAATTTTCATCACTCCAAATTATGCATATATGCATGCCACATATATCCTAGGTTTTAGCATCTTCAGCCTATGATTTTTTTTTCTTTATTAGGCTGAAAGATGTCATGTTTGAAGGCTCTTCCTTGGCAAGCCCAATCAACCATCGGTTCTGCCCTTGTGCTCCACACTGGGGTTTTTCCTTCCCATGGTCACCAAATGAGGTCCAGTAAGCACCATGTCTTTTTTTGATCTTCCTGTATTGGTCTCTGTAATACAGCCTGGGTAGTCCAACAATGGCGGCCTATATTCTGAAGAGACTGAAACCCCAGTAGTAGCTCAGTCCACAAGCTGGATGTCTCAGCAGTCCCCATCTGGCACTGAAGGTTTGGAGGATTCTTGGAGAGACATGAGTCTTCAGCCCATATTGGAAGGTTGAAAAGCTGTGTCTTATGTCTTTGAAGGATGGCAAAAGCAGTGGCAGCCACAGGGTAGCTGCACTTGCCAGTAAGACAGGCAAAACAACTGTGTTCTTTTTTTTTTTCCTAATATTCTTAAAGTGCCTGACATATAATGTTCATAGAATGTTAGTTGTCATCCATTCTCTAACCCTTTCAAGTTGTGTTTATCTAATACCACTCAATATTTGGTGACAAATTCTGTGACTTACAGTCATGGAAAGGAATTTGAGGTAACTATGGTTTGGCCTCTTTGTACAACATGAAGCAATGCTAGAAGAATAAGAGGGGGAGAGTCGGGGCTGGAGAGATGGCCTAGCGGTTAAGAGCGCCGACCGCTCTTACAGAGGACCCGGGTTCGATCCCCAGCACCCACATGGTGGCCGAGAGCCGTCTGAAGCTCCAATTCCAGGAGAACTCCAGCTCCAGGGGAATCCGAGACCCTCTTCTGACCTCCGCGGCATTGCACGACACGGGTGCACAGACCTGCATGCAGACAGTACATTCATACACATACAGAAATAAATAAATAAAAAAAAAAAAAAGAGGGGGAGAGTCTAGGCCAGGGCCACATGGGGAGTCAAATTCCATGTCAGAAATCAGAAATAAACTCCCCTCTGTTCTAGGGGCCTCTGAGATGGCTCAGCAGGTGAAGCTGCTTGCTACCAAGCCTGAGGACTTGAATTTGATCTCCAGGACCCACACGATGGAAGGAGAGAGCTAACTCTTGACCCCACCAGTGTGGGAATTTCCTGCCCATTTCCCACCCACACAAATGAATAACTAAAATATATAATATTTTTTCTTTTAAAACCCATGTTCTGCTCTCTTTGTGGCCTTCTTATCAGGATCAAATGGGATGGCATATAAAGACATCTTGACAAGAAGAAAGGCCTACAGCACTGTGATTCAGCTTTAGCTGTAAGAATGGGGTTTCCACATGCATTCTTCCCAGGAGTGAGTGGTCTTCAAGCTTCTCCATGCTGCAGATACACTGGGGCTCCTGATGGCTTTCTGAAGCCTGTGTAGTGAGCCTATGTCCCTGTTGATTCTGTCCCTTCTCTGTTTAGAACACCTGTACACACAGCATTCTGGGTGAGAACAAGTGACTTTGAACACTGTCAGCTCAGGGCTGGTCTGAGAGTTTAGCAACGACTGGCCGACCGATGCTGGGCCAGTCGATGCTGATGCTCTCCAAGCCTCAGTTCCCTCTTCCATAGAATGGAGTAACCACAAGGCCTCTGCGCTATTATGGTGGAGACTTGGGGAGGCAGCTCATGGGATACTTGGGATCACGCTTCCCTTTCCAAGCCGTTTCCATCATTTGATGCCACTTTTCCCTAGTGGCACCCTCACCTGCCTGGCACTGGGCCCGGTTTCTTGTCATATTAACTCTTACAATAACTTAGGTCAGGTGACAGAGAGGTGTAAATGAAAAATGTGGGACCTATGCTATGGCCACACGAATCCCTGCTTTGAGTGAGGAGGTCGGGCCTAGGTGCTGGCATTTCTCGTCCCTTGCTCGCTTCCTCTGTGGTCAGTGGGCACAGCAGGCAGAAGCTTGCAGGCTCTGTGTTTTTCATTTTTTCCATTCCATTCTCCTCTGAAATCTCTTGTTTAGGAATTGCCCCCAAGGGAGAGCAGGAGCCCAGCCATTTTTGAGTAGTGGGAGGAATTCACGGATCTCCATGGGCATCTTGCTGTGTTCTTTGCTTCTTCCTATTTCTGTTTATTACAGAACTGTAGAAATTTAAGGCTAGAATAAAGCAAATCTGAGTAACTTCATGTAGATTGTCAAAATGATGTCACTAGATAGCTATAAGTAGAAAAGTGAGAAAAATGTTCTACATGCTGCAAAGTCCATTTGTTTCTACCTGATGTATGGGAAACAGCTTTTCTAAGTCGAATATTCAGTCATGAAACTATTTAACATCTGAGAAGCATTTATTTATTTACACATATGAGTGTTTTGCTTGCATGTATGTGAATGTACCATGTAAGTACAGCACCCACTGAGGCCAGAAAGGGGTATCAGATCTCCAGAACTGGAGTTGATGGACAGTTGTCAGGCACCAGGTGGGTGCTGGGAACTGAACCTGGGTCCTCTGGAAGAGCCACCAGTACTCTTAACCACTGGGCCATCTCTGTAGCCACCTCCTGAGAAGCATTCGTTTGTGTGAGGATCCCCTCACTGCTGAACAGTGAGGTTAGGGCTGAGCTCCGGAAGAGCTTCCATGAACACCCTGATAGTTTTCATGCAGGTGGTTAAAAATTCCTGTATTAAAGTCAATGAGAAAAAGACTACACCAATAAGATAAAGAAGTGCCTGCAAAAGAAAAGAAAGCAGATACACAGGGGTTATATAGTCAGGGTTCTTTAATACAGTGTGTGTGGGGGGGGCAGAGGACAACCTCGAGTGTCATTCCTCAGGTGCTGGCTACCCTGGAGCTCACCAGGTAGGCTTGGCTGGCTGCCAGTGAACCCCAGAGATCCACCTGTTTCCACCTCCTCAGTGATTTGATTATATGTGTGCACCACAGGCTTGTGTTTTTTCACATGGGTTCTGGGGACTGAACTCATGCTTGTTACTGAGTAAGCACTCTCTCTAGCCTGTGAGTCCTCTTGTTCTTCCCACCTTTCTAAGCCATCTTAATCCACAGAGAGCTCGTTGGAAACACTGTTAGATAATCTTTAAAAGTGAGCATTCTTGTGTACAAATCCCACCTTCCCATTCCCACTCTTTAAAACCGACTGGCAATGCCAGTTTCCTCCCTTGAGGTTTCTTTCTTTTATCTGTGCTAGGTCCTGCGTGTGACCCTGCTGCCGAGGTTCTACCAGGAAGCTTTGTGCCAGCGGCCACTGAATGCTCATCCAAACGTTTAGGCACTGGCTGAGGTCAGACAGAGCTTTGTACTGAGAGCTCTCTGCACTGTGGTAAGCCTTGGGAGCAAAGCTGAATCCCAATCCTGTTGATTTGGACCCCACCCAATGTGCCCCCAGGACAGATAGGCATGGGGATTTAGGGGCACTTGTGGCATCCTTAAAGACTGTGATAAACCACCTTGGGTCTTGGCAAAGCTTCATAATTCCTTGTCATACAGCTCATTAGAAGGAAAAAGAACCAGAAGGAAGAAAATAACATTGTACTGTGCACCCTGAGACAGTAGGGTTGAACCTTGGACAGAGGCAGGGGCTCAGCATATTGAGACTATGATCATATGTCACTTACTCTCCGGTGGGGACACATTGGGAATGAGAGGAGAACAAATCAAATGTAGATTGGGATAACATTCATAAAACCCATACCTGGTTCTTCCTTAAATGGATCTGGTATTAGCTGACAAGCAGTATAGGTGTGGTACTGTGGATGGAGCATCTGGTTGGAATTAGAAAGCCTGGCTTTGAACTCTTGTCACTGGTTGGCTGATGAGATCCCAGATGGTCCCTTTACCCCTGATGGCAGGTTCCCTCTCTGCAAAGTGAGGCTTACTACTCTCAACCTAACTGGGCTGTTGTGAGTCATTAGTCTGTTTGGCTTTTTAAAATGATTTCATGTCTGCCTATTAGATATTGGAGACTATGTTAATTTGTCATCATTGTGACAAAATACCTGAGAAAACCAAAGGAGGAAAACTTACTTGAGGTTGTGACTTCAGAGCTGTCATGAGTCCATGGTACCTTGACTTAGTCTTTGGCCTGGGAAAGGAAAGGTGCTCACTTTTCTTAGAGAGCAAAACTGAAAAAGAAAAGGGCCAGAGACAAAATACACTTTTGGAGGCAAATAAATAACAGAGACTTACATCCTCCATTTCTCATATGTCACCAGTAGCACATCCAGCTATGACTCTACTAGTGGGTTAAGGGCTTGATCAGCTCAGAGCCCTCATGATCCAGTCACCTCTCAAAGGTGAATATTGCTGCACTAGGAACCAAGGCTGCAAAGTAATGAGCTTTTGGAGGATGTTTCTGAACCAACCATAACAGGGACTCCAGAACTCCTTGTTAGAGAACTCAGGATGGGAGAAGCCTGCTACAGGAATCAAACGGGAGTCGACAGTATTGCCTTCACCATATTCCATTCTCTAAAGGGAACTCATCCAAAGTATAGACAAGGTAGGCACTGTACGTTGACAGTTTGCCCCCAAAGTTCATGTCCACCCAACTTCAGGATAGGACCTTATTTGATACCATGGTCTGAATGTCTGTGTTCCTCAAAAATTCATGTGGTGAATCTTTAGCTCCAAATGCAAACTTACAGTGAGATTCCTTCTTGTCAGAATGACTATCACTGAGAAAACAAAAGACAAATGCTAGTTAGTGCAGGAGGAAAGGATCCTTATATATCTCTAGTGAGAGGGTAAATGATTGCAGCCACTATGGGAATCAATGGAAGTTCCACCAAAGATAGAACTTTCATACGATCGATCCAGCTATTCCACTCCTGAGTGTATTGTAAAGGAATCTAAGATAGCATACGGTAGAGATGCCTGCACACCATGTTCATCACGGAACTATTCACAGTAGCCAAGTTTTGGATGAATGGATAAAGAAAAGGAGGTATACATACAATTGTGTATTAGTTAGCTATAATGAAGAAGAAACTCATGTCACTTACAAGAAAAAGGATAGCCTGGAGATTATCATGTTACATGAAATTAGCCAGAATAAAAAAGACAAACATTTCATATTTTCTCTCATATACAGAACCTAGAATTTTTTTGGGGGGTGGGGTTGAAACAGGGTCTCCTTGTAGCCCCAGCTGGCCTAGAACTTGCTCTGTAGACTAGGCTGGCCTTGAACTCATAGAAATCCACCTGCTTCTGCCTACCAAGTGCTGGGACTAAAGGGGTGCGTCACCATGCCTGGCTCTAGAATCTAGATTTTTATTTTTTTTAATAATTTTATTTATTTTTGTATGTGTATGAATGTACTGTCTGCATGTAGGTTTGTGCACCCGTGTCGTGCAATGCTGCAGAGGTCAGAAGAGGGTGTCGGATTCCCCTGGAACTGGAGTTCTCCTGGAATTGGAGTTATAGATGGTTCTTAGCTGCCATGTGGGTGCTGGGGATCGAACCCGGGTCCTTTGCAAGAGCAGTCAGTGCTCTTAACCACTAGGCTATCTCTCCAGCCCCCCTAGAATCTAGATTTTTAAAAGTATTTTATTTATTATTTTATTTTATGTATATGAGTGTATTGCCTGCATGTATTTAAGTGCATCCATGTCATGCAATGCTCATGGGGGTCAGAAGAGGGCATTAGATCCCATTCCCTGGAATTGGAGTTACACAGTTGTTAGTTGCCATGTGGGTGCTAGGATTCGAACCTGTGTCCTCTGCAGAGGATCTAGTGCTTTTCATTACTGAGCCATTTCTCCAGCCCTACAGAATATGGATTAAAAATGGTAAGAAATTAGAACAGCATCAAAGATGGTCCTATCCTGAAGTTGGGTGGATATGAACTTCTGGGGCAAACTGTTCAGTCCACAGTGTCTAACTTGTCTGTCCTTGTGGTGGATATGAGGGTTATTTCTCTTTGGAGAACTGTTTGAGAAGAGGAAAGAGACCAACAGAAAGGAGTAAGAGGGACAAGAGAGGGTAATGTGGGGCAAATATGATCAAAGTACTTTATATACACATATAAACACATAATGTGGGGCTGGAGAGATGGCTCAGTGTTTAAGAGCACTGACTGCTCTTGCAGAGGACCTGGGTTCAATTCCCAGCATCCATATGGTGGCTAAGAACTATCTTTAAGCCGGGCGTGGTGGTGCATGCCTTTAATCCTAGCACTTGGGAGGTAGAGGCAGGCAGATCTCTCTGAGTTCAAGGCCAGCTTGGTCTACACAGTGAGTTCCAGGCTAGCTGGGGCTATAGGAAGACCCTGTCTCAAAAAGACAAAAACAAAATAAAACAAACAACCCCCCCCCATAATGTAGCACATTATTATTTTTTGAGACAAGTTCCCAAGATATAGCCCAGGCTGGCCTTAAAATCATAATATTTCTGCCTCAACTCCATGAGTGCTAGAATTCAGACATGCACTAGCATACCCTGAAGCGAATTGACTTCATCTGTGTGTGTGTGTGTGTGTGTGTGTGTGTGTGTGTGTGTGTGTGTGTGTGTTATGCATGGAGGTGCAGTCTCTTGTCTGTGAGCATATGGAGACCAGAGTACAGTGTGGTGTGTCCTTACTCTATCATTTTCCTCCATATATTTAAAAACATTTTTTGGGTGTCTTTTTGAGACAGGGTCTCCCCGTAGCCCCAGCTGGCCTGGAACTCACTATGTAGACCAGGCTGGCCTTGAACTCACAGAGATTTGCCTGCCTCTCTCTCTTGAGTTCTGAGATAAAAGGCTTGTGCCACCATGCCCTTAGAAATTTTCTTAAAAAAATTGGGGATGGGGACGGGGACAGGGTGGGGTGGAGAAATGGCTCCTGGTTAAGAGCATTGGCTGTTTTTGCAGAGGACCTGCGTTTTATTCCCAGCAACCACATGGCAGCTAACAACCAGCCATAACTGCAGTTCTAGGGAATCAGACACCCTCTTCTGATCTCTGTAGGCATTTCATGATACAGGTGCACTTACAAACATGAAGGAAATACACTCATACACATCAAATAAATAAAAAATAAATAAAAAAAATAAAATATTTTAAAATTATTTTGGAGATAGGATCTTCCTGTGTCCCCAGCTGGCCTGGAACTCATTTTGTAGAGCAGACTGGCCTTGATCTCATAGAGATCCACAAGGCTCTGCCTGCCAAGTGCTGGGATTAAAGGCATGTGTCACCACTCCCAGCTTCACCTTATTTTGGGGGTCAGGGTCTCTCACTGAAACAGGGGCTTGTCATTTCAGCTAGACTGACTGGGCAGCAAAGCCCCTATCCCCTGCCTCCACCCCATCTTCAGCACCCGGCTTGGATCCAAACTCAGGTCCTCAGGCATTCGAAGCACTTTGCCCCCTGAGTCATCTCCCCAGGGCATAAATTATCTTCTTAACTGATGCTTTTATATGAGCAACAGAGCAGAGGCTTCTTGTGGCTGACTTCACTTGCACAATCTCATTTCAGAGAATTCCCACCAGACAGGATTGTTTCCCCCAAAGCTGCCAAGGTCTGTCTCCCTCCATCTTGATACTCTGCCTTGCCTCCAGGCCCTTACACCCCTCTGTGGGGCTTTCTCCCACCTTTTTTTCCTTCCCTTGCTTTTCTGACTGTGGGTATATTTAATTCTGCCCTGCCACTCTGGATCCACCATTTAAGATTAATGCTGAAGCTTATTATTTTGTATAATTAATACATTCTAATAATAATAATAATGTATTGGATTTTAATTGCTATTTGCTGGTATTAAGAGGTGGGCCCTCTGAAAGATGAGTGCAGAGTCCCCATGAGTGGGGATTGTTTCCTTCTAAATAGGCTTGAAGGGGCTTTTGGTCTCCATCACCATGTAAGGACACAGAATAGGGGTGTCATTTTTCAAGCAGGGAGGGAACCCTCTCTGTATACAGTTGGCTGCTGCTCCGATATTCCCAGCCTCCAGAATTCTATTAATTCTATTTTTTTTTCTGTTAGATGAGGTCTCATGTAGCCTAGGCTGGCCAAGAACTGACTATATTGCTGAGGATGACCTTGAACTTTTGATTCTCTTGTCTCCACCATTCAAGTGCTGGGATTACAATCACATGCTACTGTGCTCTGTTTATGGAGTGCTGGTGATTGGACCAAGGGCTTTGTTCATCCCAGGCAAGAATATTACCAACTGGCCTACATTTCCAGCACAATTTCTATTGCTTATAAATTACCCACTATATGGCATTTGGTTATAGCAGCTTGATTGGACAGAAGTATTTAGAAACAGGGTCTTGCAGATATAGGGAAGGAAGAAGCAGATGACATGGTCTGTTAGCATGAGCTCTAAATTCAACCTGGTGTCCTTATTAGAAGAACAAATTGCATACATGGGGATGGGGAAAAAGGCCATAGGACAGTGGAGCGGAGACTAGAGTCACACTGCTACAAGCCACCGAATGACAATAGCTTCTGGAAGTTGGAAGAAGAAAGGAATTATATTCGCTCCCGGATAATTTCTACTGGAGTGTGCAAAGCTTGGCCCACTCCCTAATTTCAAACTTACTGAGGGAGAATCAGTTTCTGTTGATAGCTGCCAGACTTGTGGCTGATTTCTTGTGAGAACCTTAGGACACTGGCTCAGTGGGCTGGCCATAGTGAGTGCTATTTACTGACTCCTCAGGATAATCCAGTTAGTGTGACTAGCACGAACAGAGATCAGCTCATCCTCATCACTCTGCATGTGACATTGCTTACCACCTGCAAACTACAGAGCAGAAATCTGGACTTGGAGAGGAATGATGATTTGACCAAAACCCTGGGGCTGGTCAGTGTAGGGTCAGGATGTGCAACCATAATTTCAACTCCAGAGTCTTTATCCATGGAAAGACATGGGCTCTTCCATCTCTGGTAGAATTGGGACCCTCTTGGGAACCACCACAGATGCAGGAATAGGAGATGGCTGGTCCTTTCTTTGAGGAGCTTCCAGGGAAGTATATTTTTAAAAATAATTTCTTTGCTTTTTAGAGGTTCATACATTAGTCTGGCCCTCCTCTAACTCTGCCCATGTGCTCACCACTTGCAACTTCTTGTCCTCTTCTTTGATTATTATAGTTGCATATCCTTACCTATGTTTATAAATACATAAGCATATATATACATATATATATATATATACATTTATAAAACACACTGAATTCATTTAGGGGTGCTTGTGCATACATGCGCTTCCGGCTGACCACCTGGGATTATATAACCTATCAGGGAGCTAGTCCTTAGAGAAAACTGATTTTCTGCCTCAGTATCGATTGATTGCTTGTAGCGCTTCATCTGCAGTGGGACCCTGTGAAGTTTTCCCCATCTACAGTGACATGTCACCTGGCTTTGTCATTTTGTTAGATTGTCATACTGTGGAGATTTCCTATCATGTATAGAATGAATTCTCTAACAGCAGGCATCTTGTTCTTCTGGCTCTTATAATCTTTCCTGAGAGTGAATTGCCTACGGTTCCTGGCAGGGAATATCAATGGTGGCAGGCCCCAAACTTTCTTCACAGGTCAGTGTTTTCCAGGCCCCTGCTTCTCAGATGCTTCCAATGGGAAGGGGCCAATTCTTCTCCATCAGTCTGCTCCCCCTATGTCTGGGTATCATAGATTCTCTGGTCCCAGAATCTATGTTAGGTCACATGGTCGAGGGGAATTAAGCTTGATGATCAACTTAGATGAGCTAGGGGTATTATTCTGGATTATTCCACTGGTACTACTGCAACTGAAAAGTTCCTATAATGTAAGGTAGGCAGGAGGATAGAGCAACAGTAATGTCAACATGAGGTCGACTCAAGCTCATTTTACTGGTTGTGAAGATGTAGGAAGGGACCCATGAGCCAAGGAATGCCAGGGGGCCTAGAACAGGGAGGAAAATACATTTTTCTCCAGAGCCTCCAGAGCAAACCAGCTTTGCCGACATCTTGATTTAGGTTAATGAGACCCAGTTTGGATTTCTGACCTCAGAGCTTGGAGGCAATGTGTGTGGGCTAAGTGACTCGTTTGTGACAGTACGGCACTGCAACTGTTATAAGGAGGTCAGTCAGTCTGAGCCCCTCTGAAAATCAAGCATTGTGACCTCCCTTAGCCAGGGGAGACGTGTGAGCAAAGCCCACCTCATTGTAGTTAGTCATTGTGTGTAGTATTGCTGCTTACTAATGCAGTGAGTAATGAATGTATCATCAGCTGTGACTAACTCATCAAGTGAAGAGTTTCCTCTCTAAGTCCCAAGTGAGGTCCCTAAATAAAGCATGTAGGGGAAATACCCGCGATGGTCAGGGACCTGTGTGACTCTCACAGCATCTTCTGACATCGGGGGTCATCATCCCTACTTCATGGCTGAGGAAAATGAGGTTCAGGAGGGAATGAAGATCCTGGCCAAAGCTCCAGAGTGACCGGCAGGGGCAGGTTGGAACCCTGCCCATCTGGCTTAGCTCTTCTCTATGCTGTGCTCTTGTACCTAATTTACCTTCCTTTTGACAGGGGTGGATGAATGTCAGGCTCCCTCTGTGGAGACTTGGCCTCTGTGGCACACAATGGTGTGCCTGGTGAAGCTGGCCACTATCCTTTGTGTCCATGTGGAGATCTTGACTCCCTCATTAAATTATAGGCACCAAAATGGAGATACCTGTCCTGAGTTCTTCTGGCTGTAAGTCCACTTTCAGGGCTCATCAGACTGTCAAGAATCCCTTTCTTTGTTTTAAATCTTTGGGGACACATTTCCTCTTCCCAGAAATCTAAAACCTACTTTTATCATAGGCCAGTACTTGACATTAATAAAGGTATGTGCATTAGCCTACAAGTTCTTTGATTTGAAGTTTACAAAACTCAACACCCGGGGTTGGAGAGATAGCCTAGCTGTTAAGAGCACCGACTGCTCTTGCAGAGGACCCGGGTTCGATCCCCAGCACCCACATGGCAGCTAAGAACTGTCTGTAAATCCAATTCCAGGAGAACTCCAGTTCCAGAAGAACTCCAGTTCCAGGGGAATCCGAGACCCTCTTCTGACCTCCACGGCATTGCACGACACGGGTGCACAAACCTACATGCAGACAGTACATTCATATATATACAAAAATAAATAAAATAAAAAAACAAAACAAAACTCAACACCCAAGGCAGGGAATGAATGGCTGGTTTTGGTGAACACAAGAGAAGCCAGCTAGACTTTTGGTAAAGGAATGTGAGATGCATGCACACATACATGTTTTTGTATGACATATCCCTTTGACAACCAGGAGCTCCCCTCTACTTTGCCACCCTTGTTGATAACAAGTTTCAATCCCTGTGAGCCTTTTCAAAAAAATGTGTGTGTGTGTGTGTGTGTGTGTGTGTGTGTGTGTGTGTGTGTGTGTATGACATGTGTGTGATTGCCTTTGGAAGGCAGAAGAGGGCATTAGATCTCCTGGTGTTGGAATGACAGGTGGCTGTGGACTGATGTGGATGCTGAGAAGAACTCGGGTCCTCTGGAAGAACAGCAACTGCTCATAACCACTGGGCCCTCCTCTCCAGCCTTTTTATTGCTGCTCTGGATGGGTCTACATATTTCTGCATGCATTTTTGCTCTACTTTGTTCAGTAAAGTCTTCCAACTAGTATTCCCATTTTCCTTTATGGAAATAGCACTATAAAAAAGGTCTGTAGCAGTGAAGCAGCCACGTGAAGAAAAGGCACGGCCCTGAGCCGGACGACTAGGATTCTCCAAGGTCACACACCAGCTTCTTTTTTTGTTTTGGTAAGTCACATACACAGGTGCTCAAGACCTACTTAATGGACAGATTGATGAGTGTCTTGGGATTGTTTGTACAACCAACTGCATGTACATCTGAGAGAGGCGAGGGCGTAAGAAGGGCAAGTGTCTGGGATATTTTAATATTCAGTATTTCCAGACTCAGCAGGCAGCAAGCTAAATCTGTCCACTGATGGGCAGGCTTGAATTATGAAACCGCTCACATAGGTTGAGAGGTTGCTCTTAGTCAGGAAAGTATCGCTACTGGTGTGTCTGCTCAAGGAGGCTGGGGGAGGGGTTGCTGTGCTGGGGGAGGGCAGGTGGCACGTGAACAGGTGAGTGGTCACAGTGGGAATGTGGCCCTTAGACGGTGGGACTGGAAGCCTACCGAATTCTGAGCCCTCTAAGTGGCAGCAGGAACATGAAAGGGAAAAAGGACTCACAGGAGTAGTCCGGCTTTCTGCAGGGCTGGAAGGTGAGTCTTCCCCCTAGTGGCTAAGGCTTGCAAAGGGGCTGAATTCCAAGGACCAAATGGGATTTAAATTTAAATTCTGATGAGGGTGTTAGGGGTTCTGAGCCTCCTTCTACCACAACTGTTCAGTTTGATTTTGCTCCAGTGAGGCCAAAGTCTTCTGGAACCAAGGTGTGATTCTCAAGGCAAGAAAACCCTTTAGGCTGGATCCAAGACGGGGCTGGGAGCAGGGAAGAGAAGGAAGCAGCCAGCCTTCTGTAGTAATAGTTGGCAGCAACTACTTGTAGATGGTCTGCCTGTTGCTGACATGGTGTGCTTAGGCACATTCCATGTCTTTTCTTTTGTCTTTTTGAGACAGGGTCTCCCTGTAGCCCCAGCTGTCCTGGAACTCGCTCTGTAGACCAGGCTGGCCTTGAACTCCCAAAGACCCACCTGCCTCTGCCTCCCAAGTGCTAGGATTAAAGGCGTGCGCCACCACACCCGGCTCCATGTCTTTTCTTGATTCCCTACATTAAACCTCTTTGTTCAATATCATTATTTCAAATTTACAGATGAGATTCAAAGAAAACAACCTTTGTAATGTTTGTAATTTATAGTTATGTAATACTTAATGGCACAGGCACTTGACATTACTTTCAAGAGGTAGGTTTTCATATTTTTATTTTCATTTTTTTCCCACCTGTACCACTTGGGAAGTTGAGGCTTGCAGATCATCGTTATCTTTTACAATGGGGCAGTTGTCAGCTAGGCAATTCTGCTTTGTGTCTCCATGATCAGATACTGGTCAGCTGAGTGGCTCTGCTTCAAAGAGCTGGTAAGTTATAGGGTGGATGATATTGGGAATTCATGTGTGTTTCATTATCCTATCTAGGTGAGAGGGAGTGAAGCAGGAAGAGAGGAAGAGAGAGGGAGAGAGAGAGAGAGAGAGAGAGAGAGAGAGAGAGAGAGAGAGAGAATGAATATGTTGTGACACTATGTCTCCACAAGCCTAGGTTCAAACTGGTACAGCGTCCTTTATTCTGAACTCTTTTGGCCTAATGACCTGCCCAAGTTCAAAGGGTAAGGAATAGACTCTGCCTCACAACAACAGGAGGGGCTATAAACTCACATAGCAAAGAGTGTAGATTATAGGGATGAGAAGAGACCTGAAGCCACTTTTACAATCTATCAGTGGGTGGATGTGGGGGATGGACAGAGTAGGTACTCTCAGGCAGAAAGCACAGATTACACCGAGGCCCTCTAGGGTGTCTAGGCAGGGAAGAGCATGTGTGTGCTGGTAGGGAGTGGGAGACACTGGGATGCAGTCTTGTTCTGAGCGCTCTCTGGGCTTACTCAGTTCTCACAGTGCCATCAGGCAAGCACTATGGTCATGGAAGTCAAGGCACAGGGAGCTTCAATAGTGCCCCAAGTCACCCACTGGGAAGCAGCATCACTAAACTCCCATCTGGCAGTGTGGCTGTAGGTACAAATGCTCATCAAGAAATAAATTGCATTTATTTATCACTTGCAGTATTTAAGCCCAACAAATAGTGTTCATTAATCTTGCAAGGGGGATGATAGAGTTAAGTCCAAACAATTTTGCCATGCAAAGATTATATGAATAAGACAGATAGTGTTCATCCTGACTTTCCAAATGATCAGGCTATCAAATATTAAGCAGTGGTTCAAAAGCATCTTGTTTTGAATTCAGGATCTTCTCTAGGAGAGACATAAGGGCGGCAGCTCTATTTGTTTATGTCACAGCGTGATGTTCAGTGCTTCGGATGTGCTGTGTTTGTAGATGGATGAAGACGTATATGCACAGCTCCTCTCCTGCGCTTCCCGTGGGAGTTGTCTCTTGACCAAAAGGCTACTTCACAGGTGAAATGAAATTTAATATATTTAAAAAATTTAGCTATTTAAATTTCTAGGATGGAGCTTCCTAAAACATGAATTTCATGTAAACGCAATCTAGTAGGAGAGCATTCGGATCAGAAATTCAAGACTCAGATATTCAGAAGGCCCGAGGTTGCTGCCAAGTCAGTCCATGGCATCATTTTGGACAAATGCTCCTGCACTTCTGTACTTATATTTCAATACATCACATAGGGGATGGTGAGTGTCAGGTAAGTGTTCAGCTGTGAACAGTGGGGATCTGATAGAAGGCAATTTTTCTGACAAGTCAGGAGGCGGAGAAGGTAGAGTTGGTGTAAGTCACTAGAGAGTGATGCTTAGGATCCAGATTCTGTCTATTCCTGTGACGTGTCTTTAGTTTGGGAAGATGGCGATTATACCTTCAGATGGGAAGAAAAGGGACAGGCAAAGGGCATGAATCAAAGGAAAATGCTGAGATAGTTTTTCCCATTTTAAAAATATTATATTTATTATTTTAAACTCTTTTTATTGAGGTTTTGTGCAATTCATACATTTCTCAGTCCAATTTAGACTCATTCCCTTTTCCATGCCCCCCCCAACCCCACCTGAGTTCATACATTTTGCCATGCATGTCTTACATCTTTTTTTTTGTATTTTTAAAGTTTTTCTATGCAGAGGTTTATTGTTTTGAGCTGAAGTTTACTGTTTCAGTCAGTTCTTTGACCCAGTCCTTTTGTTGTTGTTCCCTTCAATTTGTATTGCTCCAAAATATATATATGCTCTTCACATGTATACCAAAATTATGTCATCTGAAAGCAAACTGTTTCCAAAACATGTTTAGGAATTCACATTTTTCCCCTTTAACTTTATATTACTCTAATATATGCATACATACCCTCCCTCCCAATATACCACAATTACAAAGTCTGAAAATAAGTGTGGTAGATTAATTCTAGATCAGGTTAAGGTATTCACATTATAATGGCACAGTTGCTTTCAGGTTATATATATATATATATATATATATATATATATATATATATATATATGTTGCTCAGTTTTCCTTACTACTAGGTATTTGGTGCTAGCATCTGCAAAAGAGGGATACCATTCCTTGTTTGTTTTTCTGGGACTGTGTTATTTCACTTAGCATGATGGCTTCGAGTTCCATCCATTTACCTGTAACAAAGTTCATGATGTCATCTTTCTTTACCACTGCATAGAACTCTATTGTGTAGATGTATCACATTTTCTTTATCTATTCATTGGGTGAGGGGCACTTGGGTTTGTTCTAGCTCTTTGTTATTGTGAAGAGAGCTGCAATAAACAGATGTGCATGTATCTTTGCAGTAGGATGAATCTTGTGGGTATATACCCAGGAGTGGTATGACTGGGTCAGGTGGTAGGCTAATTTTGAGTCTTTTAAGGGTTCTTCACACTGCTTTCCATAGTGGTTGTATGAGTTTATATTCCCACCAGCAGTGGATGAGTGTTCCCCTTTCCCTACAACTTCTCCAGCATTTGTTATCTTTTGTTTTCTTGATCTTAACCAATCTTATCAGACTGAGATGATGTCTTAGAGTGGTTTTAATTTGCATTTCTTTAATTATTAATGATG
Source organism: Rhizomys pruinosus (assembly GCA_009823505.1). Lineage (NCBI taxonomy): Eukaryota > Metazoa > Chordata > Mammalia > Rodentia > Spalacidae > Rhizomys > Rhizomys pruinosus. Next base: position 5,362,519 of record VZQC01014560.1, read on the forward strand.
TTGAACGATTTTTAAGATGTTTCTCGTCATCTTTATTTCCTCACATATGAAGTCTCTGTTCAGCTCTTTACTCCATCTCTTGAGTGGGTCATTTGTTTTCTTACTTCTTCGTTTTTTGAGTAGTTTATATATTTTGGATGTTAATGCTCTGTCAGAAAATCACTGGTGAATGTTTTCTCCCAGTCTGTGGGTTTTCTCTTCATTTCATTGATTATTTCTTTCACTGTACAGAAGCTTTTGAGTTTAATGAGATCCTACTTGTCAATTGTTGACCTTATTTCCTGTGCAGCTCTTTGATTTAGAAAGTCTTTTCCTACACCTATGTCTTGTAGTTGCTGCCAACATTTTCTTCTATCATCTCCAGAGTTTCCAGTTTCACATTGAGGTCTTTGATCCATTTGGAATTGATTTTTGTACAGGGTGAGAGAGGTAGGGGTTTGCTTTTATTCTTCTACAAATGGTGATCCAGTTTTGCCAGCATCATTTGCTGAAGATGCTGTCTTTCCTCCATTGGCCCCTTTGTCAAATATGAGGTGGCTGAAATTGTAATAGCTCAAGTTTGGATCTTCAATTTTGTTCCATTGGTCTCTGGGTCTGTTTTTGCCAGTACCTGGCTGTTTTTATGACTAAAGTCCTGTAATATAGTTTGAAGTCTGGTATAGAGATCCCGCCTATATTGCACTTTCCACTCAGGGTTGCTTTGGCTATTCAGGGTCTTTTGTTTTTCCATATGATTTTTTTAACATTTTAAGTTAATTTTTATTGAGCACATTTCATACATTTCTTAATCAAATTTAGACTCATTCCCCCCTGCCCACCCCTCAGGCCCCCCCGACCCCGAGCTCATGGATTTTGCTATACATGTTGAGTCCTGTCTTGCATCTTTTTCTCAGTCTTTTTTTTCTATTACTTCTTTATTTTTTTTCATTTTTTAACAATAAGTAATAATTTATGAGTACAAGTATCCTTCATGTAAAACCAATTTGCAAGCAGTTGTGCCCAAACCCACATAGCCCAAGTGTCCCACCATCCAGCTGGGAGGGCTTGTATGTAGAATCAAGTTGATCAAATAAGTGTCCAGTCTATATTGCTGTAGTTTCATCATTCATCCCAATCACAGCCCTTACATTCTACCACGTCCCCTCTTCCTCAGATTGTTCCCTAGGCTTAGAAAAGGGGCACAGGTGGATGAGAAGCAAAACAGTCTACTTTCTCTGGAGGTGTTGTTTTGGACTCTGGTCAATTCTGGCTGTTTCCTTTCATGGGCTGATAGTTTGTCCAGGAATAACCTTTCAATCCTACTAATGAAGCACAAGCAATTAGATATATAGGTATTTAAACAGTACTAATTGTTATGGCAGGTTACTTTGGTATATAGATGCAGATGTTTGGATGGTATGTTACTACATGAATTACGTTTTTTCTGTAAAATATGATAGGGTCTTACTGTGGCTTATAACATCTCCTAACCACTAGAGGATGTAAGCTTGTGGCATCAGCCATGGGTTATTCCTCCAAGGAGAGAGCTAATAGCCAATTAGATTTGGGATATACAGACATATGGCTGCCACTGCTGCACAGTATTTCCAGGCAGGTGAGGTGTAGCTGGTGCTGACGGATTAGTCTTGCTTGACTCGAGGAGACTTAGATTTGCTTTATTGGTTTAGTGGCCTTTGGTAACACTCTCTGATATTCCAGAGACCCACTGTACACTTGCAAGTGTGGTCTCAATACATCTTTCCCATGGTTACATCAGGTCTTCTACAGCAAGGCCTTACCGCCTCTTTTCTTGCAGGTATCCCAGTTTATAGGCAAGAAGCATTTACCTTTTGGGGGGGCCTTGGATCCCCTGGCCAACATCTCCTTGGTAGAATAATCCATTGCTGACATCAGAGCTCTTCTGTATTAATATATTTTGCTTAATTGCACAGCTTAAGGAGACTTTAGTATTATATTTGGTTATTTATTTTATTTATTATATTTAGTATTATATTTTGGTTCTGAATATAATAATCCTTTTCACAGTTCCTATGTCTATTAGTCAATTAAAGAAGGCAGTTTTACTGGTTTGATAAGAGATAACCACTATAACAGTTGTTCCAATGTAAAGGTAGAGAAATACCTCATCAGCAGCAGATTACTCCTCTTGTTCTATGAAGGGGAGGTAGAAAAAGGTCCTCGATCGTATTAAAAACTTTTGAGCACTAGAAGATAACGTTTCATTAGAACTCATTATAGCTGGCGTGGTGGCGCGACAGCTTATTCCTAGCACTTGGGAGGCAGAGTGCAGTGCGGATCTCTGTGAAGTTCAGGCCAGCCTGGTCTACAGAGTGAGTTCCAGGACAAGCTGGGGCTACAATGAGACCCTGTTCAAAAAGACAAAAAAAAAAAAAAAAAAAAGAAACTCATTATCAATATGTGTTTGAACAAAGTAGGATTCCACCGAGGGTTTTATGTCTGTAGCAACTGTAAGCTTCTTCTTTCCTTTCAATGTTCAGCAGGCCAACTATTTCTGCTGGCACTTACTCGGTACATCCTACACAATGCAGAAGCTGAATCTTTTCTCTTCTCACTGTTTTAAGTTCAGTGACACTTTGACTATGGGAACATATAATATCTTTTCCCATAGTTAGTTTTAAGAATTAAATTGCAAAGTTTTTTGACAAAAAGGTCCTCATATATTCTGTATCCCCCTTTTGGTATTAAGTTTTTATTATTTTTGAGATTCCATGAGTCTCAAAAAGGCAATTGTAGTACACATAACCTATAAGGCAAATTAGGCAACAATTTCATCAAATTCACCCAAGCGTTTTGGGTGACATGTTTGATTGACTTGGGAAGCGAACTTAATTCCTAAGTTAAATCATCCTACAGGTAAAAGAAATTGCTACAAGTGATACTGTATCACCAGAAAAATTATAGAGAACATTTTGTATGTGCCAGTCCCAAAGTTAATTGTTATAACCAGATTTTAAGTAAAACAATGTGGACAAACAACCATTTATATTTCCAATTAAGTCAGATGCATTACCATTTTAATCAAAACCTTAAACCAATGTGGTTAATATACACAATTTACTTTTACTAAGTCCTAAAACAACATGTAACCTGTAGGACAGAGTCTGGGGCAAAACTGGTACTGTTTGAACTCATCGTCAAATAAATCATTGACAATCGAATATGACACCGGTCCTCTCCTGCTCCTCCTACCCCTCCGATTGCACCAGTTCGCAAGTCAAGTTTTCTCGATGCAATATTTCTGGTTGTTCTTTTAATATGCATTCCTCTCCACAAAAATATTAGTACAACTTGGTTAGCTTGGTGCAGCATCCACAAATGAGGGATACCATTCATCGTTTTTTTTTCTGGGACTGTGTTACTTCACTTAATCATAATATCTTCTAGCTCCATCCATTTTCCTGCAAAGTGTCATGATGTTGTCTTTCTTTACTGCTGCATAAAACTCCATTGTGTACATGTACCACCACATTTTCACTATCGCACTTCGTCTGTGAGGGGCATTTGGTTTGGTTTCCAGCTTTTTTGCTATGTGTGACATGAGCTGCAAGTAATCATAGCTGTGCATGTATTTCTGCATAAGATGAGTCTTGTGATGTATAACCAAGAGTGGTATGGACTGGGTCACAATGGCAAAGCTCATTTTTGAGTTTTCCAAGGGTTCTCCACACTCTTTCCATCGTTGGCTGTACAAGGTTTACATTCGACCAGCATGTATGGTGTTACCCTTTCCCCACAACTCTCCAGCACTTGATCATCATTTGTTTTTCTTTGATGCTGGCCAGTCTTATCGGAGTGGGATTGATGTTAGAGTGGTCTAATTGCATTCCTTTCTTAATATTAGTGACGTTGAACAAGTTTTTAGATGTTTCTCGAGCATTCTCTAATCCTTCCTCTGTGAAGTCTCTATTCAGTTCCTTTGCTCCATCTTTTGAGTTGATTTTCTGGTTTTCTTTCTTCTATCTTTTCTTTTTCTTTACGTTTGTTACTGTATACTACTGAAATTTAATGCTTTGTCAGCAGTGTATTGCAGTGAACGTGTTCCTCCCACTCTGGGATTTCTCTTTTCACTTTATTGTTTCTGTGAATGTACAGAGAGCTTTTTGAGTTAATGAGGTCCCATTTGTGTTCAATGTTCATATCTATTTCTTGTGCTAGCTCTGTCTGATTTAGAAGTTCTTTCCATATGCCTAGTCGTGTATTCTGCTGCCAAGTTTCTCTTTATCACCTCCAGAGTTCTGGGTTGTCAGTGTTTAGTCTTGGATCCATCATCGGAATGACTTTTTGTACGGGGCAAGAGGTAGGGGTTTAAGTTTCATTCTTCTACAGGTTGTGATGTTCCAGCTTTGGCCAACACCACTTACTGAAGATCTGTCTTTCCTCCATTGTGTCCTTCTTGCGCCCCCTTGTCAATAAGAGAAGGCTGAAATTGTATGAGCTCAGAGGTTGTGGATATTCAGTTTTGTTCCATTGGTCGAAACTGGTCCTGGTTTTTGGCCAGTAACCAATGCTGTTTTATAGACTATAGTACCCTGTAGCATAGTTAAAGTCTGGTATAGAGATTCCCCCTAGTATTGCTCTTTTTTTTGCTAGGGTGTGCTTTGGCTATCTTCTGGGTCTTTTGTTATTTCAAATGAAATTGAGTAGATTTTTTTTCCAAATCCTGTGAAGAAGCTTATGGGGATTTTGATTGGATTCATTAATATCTGTATCGAGTTTAGGTAGAATGGACATTTTACTATGATTTATTTCCCAATCCTGACATTGGATATCGTTGTCTATTGTTCTTTGATGTACTTCATCTTCACTTTAAGTTTTTAAAATTGTTTTAAAAAAAATTTTTTTGTTTGTAGAGATCTTTTGGTGTACTTGGTTAGGTTTGTTCTAGGTATTTTATGTTTTTTGGGCTATTGTTAGTGGAGAAGGGTTCTCCTTTTATTCCTTTCTTCATTGCCTACTGTTTGTGTAGAGAAAGGCTGACTGATTTTTCTAGATTTATTTTTTATCCGCCCTTTACTGAAGTATCTTAATTCGTTCTAGGAGTTTTCGGTGAGAGTTCTTAGCATTCGTTAGGTAGATAAATCATATCATGCAGCAAAAAGGGTTAGCTTGACTTCCTCCTTTTCCAATTAGAACTCTTTAATGTTACCTTTCTTTGCCTTATTGCCCTAGCAAGGGTTTCAAGCCTTATCTAAGAGGGATGGTGTGGCAGTGGCAGCCCCTTGCTGAGTTCCTTATTCTTTAAGGTTGAATGTTTCTGCATTTCCCCATTTAGGTGATGATATTGGCTGTTGGGTTTCCTGTTATGTTTTGATTACTTGAGGAATGATCCCTCCATCCAATCCCCTCTAGGACTTTAAACATAAGGATGCTGGGATTTTGTGTCAAAGGCTTTGTCGAGTCAATTGAGATTATGGTGTGCTTTTGTCTTTCAGTCCATTTTATATGCTTGATGAGTATTTATTATTTTCGTATGTTGACCACCCCGTGCATCTCTGGTATGAATCCCAACTGGGTGCAAGGAATGGGATATCTGGCTTGTAGGGGGTCTGATGCGGTGCCAGGAATGCCTGTGGAGACAAAAATTGTTGGTGGTCCGTGTTCATAGGAGGAGATGGGGCGAAGTTGGCGCCTTGTTTGGTCGATATCTTTACCTGGTTTTGTAAGACGTGATGCGGCTTATAGAAGGAATCTGCGGAGGAACGTCCCTGCCATTTTTATTGCGTCTAAACAATTGAGTAGAAATGGTTGTAAGTATTTTTTGAAATATTTGATAGTATTCTGGCATGAAACCATTCTGGGCCTGGAATTTTTATGGTTGGGAGGCTACTGATTACATCTCAATTTCTTCCTGTATATTAGGTCATTTAGGCTGTTTGATCTCTTCTTGGTTGAATTTGGTGATTCAGGATTTCAGATATTCATCCATTTCTTCTAGGTTATCAATCGTATGAAAGTATAGGTTTTGAAGATTTCCCGTGTGATTGCTGGATCTTTCAGTATGCTGTTGATGTTATGCCCCTTTCATCACAGATTCTATTGGTTTGAGTTTGTTCCTTCTTTCTATTTCTTTTGGTTAACTGGAGTAGAGGTCTGTTATGCTTGTTTATTCCTCAAAGAACCAACTTTGGATTACATGGTTTTTTTTTTTTTTATTTTTTTTTGTAACGTTTTTTTTTTTTTTTTTTTTTTTTTTCTTTTTTTTACTCCTTTTTTCTCCCGATTTCTTTCTTATGCTCATTTAGGGATTCATTTTGTTGTTGTGTGTCTCTTAGTATTTTTAGCTGCAGTGTTTAGATCATTTCACTTGTGCTCTTTCTGTTTTTTTAATGTAGGCACTGAGAGGTATAAACTTCCTCTTAGATGCTTTTAAGTGTTCCATAGGTTTTGCTTTGTTGTATTATCATTGTCATTCAGTTTCCAGGATGTTTTTATTCTTTCTTATTTCCTTCCTTGAGCCATTCATTATTCAAGATTGGGTGTTTTAGTCTCCATGTGTTCTTGTAGGTTGGGTGGGTTATCGTGGTGTGATATTGAGTTTTATTGCACTGTGGTCTGATAGAATGCATGAGATATTTCACATCTTTTGTATTTGTTGAGTTTGCTGTACGTGCCCAGTATATGGTCTATTTTGGAGAATGTTCCATGGGTGCGGAGTAGAAAGTTATTCTCTGGTGTTTGGGGTGAAATATTCGATAGATGTCCTGTGTGGTCCCATTTGGTTATTGTACATTTAGTTCAGATGTCTCTCTGTTTATCCTTTGTCCTGTTGATCTGTCTAAAGGACTTAGGTGGGTATTGAAGTCCCCTACGTGGTGGTTTGAATGAGTGTCCCCATAGGCTAATAGTATTCAGGACATTTGTCCAGTTGGTGGCACTGTTTTTTTGGAGGTCTTAGAATGGGTGGCCATGCTAGAGGAAGTATGTTATGGGGGCAGCTTAGTGAGTTATACAAGCCGTGTCTCCAGTCTCTTTCTCTGCTTCCTTTGCTCATTGCAGATGTGACCTCAGTTGCTGCTCCAGCCCAGCCCGCCATGCCTCCTCCACAATGGACCTAATTCCCCTGGAACCATCAATTGTAAGCTCAAATAAACTCTTCCTTTTATAATTTCCTTTGGCCATGGTGTTTATCACAGCAACAGAAAGGTGACTAATACAGTTATTGGCACCAGAGAGTGGGCTGTTGGCTGTGAGGAGCCTGACCATGTGGATGTTTGGAGAAATGTGGAAGACTTTGGAACTTTGGGCTAGAAAAGCTGTTGACACTGTAAGCAGAGCTTAACAGCCATTCTAGTGAAGCCTGGAAGAAAGCATTGCTGCAAAAAATGTAGTTTCCAGAGGAAAATAAAGACTTAGGCAGAAATGGGATATTTTAATAAAGAGTCTGGCAGCAGTTTGCCCACAGCCAAAATGCTTTGACTGATGCTAAAGTTGAAAAGCAGGGGACTAATGTCTTTGGCAGAGGATTATTTCAAGACAGCCTAATGTAGAAATGGGTGGCGTGGCTTTTAATGGTGAATATTATACAGATCTACAGTGAAAAGAGCAAATGGGGCAGAAGAAATGCAGAATGTACAGTTTGGATCTGAAAAAGTACACTAGGAAGATTAAAGGTGTGGCCCAAGGCATGTGAAGGAGAGCTCCCTTTCATAAGGAGACTAAAGTGATTAAGGAAGGGCCTCAAGATTTACAATATAAACAACAGAAATAGTACCTTCAATTAGGGCAAGACCACACCCAGCTAATCCTCCAGCTTTTTGAAAGGAAAATACTGAAAGTGTTTTCTACTCCAACAAGTCCAGGGCAGAGAAAAATTTCAAATTGGTTAAAGTAGGAGAGATTCCATCCCGAACTTGAGCCAAATTCGGCAATTTCATTCACGTGGTGCTGGCTTTAGAGGAAGAAGTGATTGCAAGAGTGAGGGGTCAGTCTGTTCTCCCTCCACGGTTTCAGAGAGCCAAAGAGGCCAGGCAGAGTGCAGCAGGGGTGTCCCGAATAAAGAAGGCCCTGATAGGTCATTGCGATGAAGCTGTGAGATGTGAAGCCTGGTTGGCAGCGGAGACCCAAGAAGACATTCGAGATGCAGCCTGTGAGATATTTGCCAAGGAGAGCTGCATACAGGGAGTGGTACCAGCCTAAGAAAGAGATGTATGTTGCAAGCACAGCTGGAAGAGCTGAGCCATCTAAGCCCTTTGGAAGTCAAGTCCCAGAAGTTGCATGTGGAGCTACTGGAGTTTGCCCTGCTGGTTTTTGGTCTTGTTTTGGTCCAGTATTTCCTCACTATGCCTCTATTCCTCCCTTTTGGGATGGGAATGTGTATTTGGTTCCACTGTATGTTGGGAGTATGTAATTTGTCTTTTGATTTTATAGGAGCTTACAGTTTAGGAGATTGGCCTGAGTCTCAGAAGAGACTTTGGACTGTAGACTTTTGAATGGCATTGAAACTGGTAAAGACTATGGGGACTTTTAAGGTTGGACTAAATGCATTTTACATTTTATATGGTCATGAGCCTATGGAGGCCAGGGAGTGGAATGCGGTGGTTTGAATGAGTGTCCCCCATAGGCTGTAAGTATTCAGAAATTTGTCTCCAGGGATGCTGGATTTTGTTGAAGGCTTTTTCTGCATCAATTGAGATGATTGTGTAGTTTTTATCTTTCAGTCCATTTATGTGTTTTATGATATTTATTAATTTACGTATGTTGAACCATTGCTTATATGTGTGTAAGTAAACCAATGCCATGCTGTGCCTGTGGAGGTCAGAAGCAGGTACTGGATCCCCTGGAACTGGAGTTATGGACAGTTGTTAGCCACCATGTGGGTGAAAGAAATTGAATCCTCTGCAAGAGCAGCCAGTGGTCTTAACCAGTGACCCATCTCTCAGCCCAGTTTTTCCTGTTTTTTTTTTTTTGGGAAGCAACACATTTCCTGGAACATCCCCATCCCTAATAGTCTTTTTCCTTAAATCTAATTTTCCAGAAATAAAATGTGGTTGCCAAGTTGCAGAATAGCCTGGGAAGGGGAGCTGCTTTCCCTGGGCTGCAACCCTGGGTGAAATCAAAGACCTGTAAGGTAAAAAAGGAATACCAACCAGAACAGGACCTGAAAGTATCTTTTTTATCCTGAAAAGATGAACAAAAGCTGGTATTTGTTGTTCTCCTAGCAGGTGGCAAGCACTGTAAGCCCTTTTCACTAGTCATTCAGTTTAATTCCCACAACATAAATATAAGCTAGAGAAACCAGAGTTCAGAGAATATTAAGCAAATTGTTCAAGTCAACAGAGTGGGATGAATTTAAAATAGTTGCTGCCTCTGCTGGTCCAGAAGGTGAAGGAGGTCTCAAGTCTTTTTTAATATTTTATTTTGAAATATTTATTTATTGTTTTTATTTTATGGGTATGAGTATTTTTGCCGGCATATAGTAAGTGCACCCATGCTGTGCAATGCCTGAGGAAGTCAGAGAGGGTATCAGATGCCCTCGAATTGGGGCGAAGTCAACTGTTAGTTACTGTGTGGGTGCTGGGAACTGAACCTGGGTCCTCTGCAAGAGCAGCCAGTGCTCTTAATTGGTGAGCCATCTTTCTAACCCCTTTCTGAATATTTAAAAATATTTTATTTATTAATTCTATTCCATGTGCATGAGTATATTGTCTGAATATGTATAAGTACACCCATATCATGCAATGCCCACGGAGGTCAGAACAGGGTGCCACATTCTCCTGAAACTGGAGTTAAGGACAACTGTTAGCTACCATATGGGTGCTGGGAACTGAACCTGGGTCCTCTGGAAGAGCAGCCAGTGCTCTTAACTGCTGAGCCATCTTTCTAGCCCTTTCTGAATATTTTTTCATGGCCTCTAAGAAAGTTGCTCAAAGGTGTTCTCTTCCTTCCTGTCACTCTCCAGCCCCGAGGACATAGTGGTAAACACCTGTGGTGATGTCTGGGGGCTCTGGAGCTCTTCAGTGAGCTTTTTTTTTTTTGGTCTTTTTGAGCTGGAACTCACTCTATAGACCAAGCTGGCTTTGAACTCACAGAGAACCGCCTGCCTCTGCCTCCCGAGGTCTGGGATTGAAGGTGTGTGCCACCATGCCCAGCTCTAGTGAGGCTTTTAATCTTTCCCAATTTTCCAGAACTGAGGTTTGTGGTAGGCCCTCCCCGGGTCCCCAACCGCCACAGCTAGACCCTTTCCTCACTGTCAACCCATTACTAGCTTGGAGTATGGCAGATACCCACGTCTGAGGGAAACAGAGCTCAACTCAACTGCTCCCAATCTCAGGAGCAGAGACCATCCATCACTTGTCCCCTGTGCAAAGGATGATGTAAAGAATGCTGAGAGGCAGGTGACTGCACTGAGTCACGCCTCTCCACTTAATGACTACATGACTGGTTTGTTACTTGGTTAACCCTCATCTCAGTTCCCTAGGTGCAACAGGAGAGAAAACATCTGTACCTATGTCACTGAGTTGTGAAGACTGAGACACAGCATTCAGAACAAGGGCTGTACATAGCTGACATTTACTGTGGCCTTGGTCAGCTCTTCATGAGTGTCCTTCATGATCAGCTTGCTGTTACAGATTCATTTTCAGTTCTGAAAGCTGAGGGCTATTCTTAAGTTACTCTTTCTCATAAGTAAAGACTGCAGTTATCAGTACATGGCTTGGTTTTTCTGTTCACGCAGAACTAGAAAAAGAATAACTAATACTTTTATTTATTTTTTTGCCTTTCTAAAAACAGCGTGAGTTGAGCACATGGAGTTGTGCAATATGGCGGCCTTTGTAGTAGACAACTTGAGAGGGATGGGTTGGTAAACAGCAAAGGTCACCAAAGGTCACCTTTTCTCACAATTGGGGCTAAGCCTGCAGGTTTCACACCCACTGTGGTCCTCAGTACTGATTCTCCTATAGGTCAGGCACAAGAGGATTGCTTGACTTTGGAGGCTGGCAAGCAGAGGGAATGTTTAGTATTCTGGTATGTTATCTGTTAGGTCATGCACACTCTCTTCTTCTGATGTGCTCAACAGCCCAGCTCTGTTATATGCATACCACATGTATACACATCCCTCTCCAAACAAAGTATCTCAGAACCTCAGACCCCGCCTGCCTGCATGGGGCTACAGGTACAGTCTTCTCTGACTAGTGGGATAAGTTTCTCCTCCCCTAAGAACATCCAAACTTAGACAGTTTCTATTCATATATATTTCCAGTGTATTTGGGCATAAATAACCAGAAAGGCTGATGAACATGCAGTAAGGCAAGACTATGCCCATTGCCTTGTTATGTCTATGCATAATTGGGTGTGCACATGATTAAAATCAGATGCACTATGAGAAAGGAGATTTAAGGGAGAAAAATGATTCTATGACATAATCTATCAATCAAACTAGAACCACGCTCACTACTCCCCTTAGTAACCAAATTCCTCCTCTTCTTTAATCCCGCAAAAAGAAGCCTGAGACAATAAGAGGTCCCTTGCCCACCTTGACTCATGTGGCCTACTGTCAATCTTGGCAGTTTGTCCCTCTCTAATCTGTATTGTCACTGTCATTTGCAAATCAGTGTGAGCCCTTATTTTCAATTCTTTGAGTAAGAGGCCAAGAACCTGGGAACACCCAGCCTAGAAGTCTCCATCTTTCTTGATGTGCATACAGCGCCTGACGAGTAACATGTGACCCGAGAATGTTGCAATCAAAGCATTCTGTGCCATGGCATGGGCCAAATCTCTCCCCAGTTCTTGGCTTCCCCTCCCCTTCCTCCTTTAAGAGGACTCTCTAGGGGTGCTTCCAACTCTACAGTTTTCTAATATTCCCTGAAAGATGCATTTGGACTTGGAAAGCAGTGTGCTTGGGAGATTTTGGGTTTGAAGTTTTCCTTTTGAAGATCGCTTTAATTATCGGGCATCAGGATGATACTAAAAAAAAAAAAATCAAGAAGCAAGGATTGAAATCCCTTTTTCTCATCCAAATGTGGTGCTTAAATAAAATTCAGCTTCATGGAGCAGACACAGGGGAATAGGAGCGGGTAGGCTGTCTCTTGTCGTTGAGCAGTCCCAGAGGAGGCTGTAAACAGCAGGGTATCCCTTTAACCAGATGGGCTTCTGGCTTAGGGAGTCCAAACAGGCTCAGAATAGAGAAATCAGCTGCAAAAATAAGGAAAGCTTGGTTGCTGTGGTGGTGGTTTATTCTCACAGCTGAACATAGTCAGCTGGGAGACGAGGCAAAGATGGAGAAGATTAATCACGCCGAGAGGCTCTCAAACATGAGCTGGCGAGCCTGATGCTTCAAGTCGTTGTCCAGGGTCTGCTGGGAATACAGCTCCATAAGAACTGTGGACGCAAGGCATTACTGGAGCAGGGATGATGTAGGGGATGCTGGGACGGGGTAAATGACTTGCCACATCCCTTTGGTGGTTTTCTAGTGTTTGTAGGTGCTGTGAACAGCCTTGGGCCTCCCCTGTCACTGTGTCTGGGAGAGCCTTATCTTCCTTATCTGGGAGAGCCTTGTTTTCCCTGGTGATGCCCTCTCTGGTTCCTTTCATTCCCTTCCTCTCATCATCGGTCTTATGCAAGAAGAGTACAGTGGGGTGGAAGGAGTCATGGCCTTTGGACTCAACCTTGGTTTGATTGCTCATGACAATGGGAGCTTGGATGAATTAATTGACCATTCCAAACATTTTTTTTTCATTTATGAGATGGGTATAGTCATGCCTAACACAGCATTGCTGAGAAAATTAGATGAGATACAAAGGTTTTATTTAAATGAAATAAAACCCCATCAACAAATCATTTATTTGAAATATGATATTGTTTCTTCTTTTCTGTCCTGTCCTATTTTGTACTTCCTGTGCCTTAGAATCTGGTGTGTGTGTGTGTGTGTGTGTGTGTGTGTGTGTGTAAAAGTCTGCGTGGCCCTACTGGGAGCCAGCACTCTGAAGGTCCCTGGGCTGACTCTGAAGCTTGCTAAGACAGGATGTCCCCAGGCATTGCCGAAGAAGACTTTGCTTCTGTGCTCAAAGTTGCTGCCATTCATGTTCCCTTAGAGCTGACGCCAAAGCCAGGCCATTGTTTGCATTTTAATCTGTCATATGCTAGATGATTAATCAAAGTTTGTGCTGGATACTTCCCTGGTGCCTGAATATCTGTTTTCATTGGCACCTCAGACAGGAAGAAAGCTTTCTTCTGGGGCTGAGAAGAGAGATGGATGGAAATTTCTCCAAATGAATTGCCAGCAACCACTGGGCACGAAAGGCACATACCCAGGACTCCAGCTGGGGCAGAAGCGTCAGACCCAAGAGGCAGTTTGCTGTGTTTTCTGTCTTCCTTCAGCAATGCTGAGGCAGAAAAGTCAGAGCAGGCTGAGAAGTACTTCATGCAATTACAATTCAGGAGATTGGGCGATTCCGAGGTGGTGCTGATAAGTGGAGTGTAATCAACTATGAGGTGTGGTGGGGTAGGTGCTGTGTCTGAGAATGAATGTGTGTGGTCCTCCCCTCCTCCTGCCTCCTGGTGACATCTCACAAAGTCTCTTAAACTATATTCTCAGGATATTCCAAAGGGCATCTGTAGACAACTCCTTTGTAGCCCAAGGTTTCTGCCTGACGGTGTTATCTGGCCACTGAAGCTTGACTTCACACAGAGCTTGACCTTACCTGGAGCAGGTTGTTCAAAGTTAGTGGCTTTGTTTACATCCTCAACATGGAGGGGTGGTGGTTAGTGGTTTCACAGATCCTTGGTGTGACAGTTGCGAGGTAACTGCACACAATTCTATGTCTCCACAGTGACCACGCACTCAGCATGTTTTACCGGCCTTCTCTACTCTTTCCCCATGCTTGCCAGAATCCCCCCAAAATAATTTAACTGGATTCAACTCTATCTGAGAGCCCAGTTCTGTGGGGGAAGCAGACCCATTTCACCAGCCTTTTCTGACTCCCAGGAATTTCATGTCTCTGTTCATGCACATCTGTTGTGTGAGGTTGAGTGGCTAGTGATCTCTGGGGATGCATTATGGAGTTCTCTACTTTACAACTTCATTGTGGGGCCTACATCTTTCCTTTTGGAATCCTTATAGAGAGAAAGAGATCACAGTTGAGGGCAGCTCTTCATACCTCACTTTGCAACCCCAAAGCCAGTTACAAAAATCCATTCTTTAAAAAGGAAAGAAGAGGCTGGAGAGATGGCTCAGTGGTTAGAGTACCGGCTGCTCTTGCAGAGGACCGGGTTCAGTTCCCAGCACCCACACAGTGGCTAACTATCCCTAACCAGCTCTAGGGGATCCAACACTATCCTCTCTTGCCTCTATGTACATTGTATACATGTGGTGCACTTACATATAGACAGGCAGAATGCTCATAGACATAAAATAAGAATAAATAAGTTTTAAAAGGAAAGGAATATGACAGGCCCATATTCTACATCTGTACTGTCATATGAAATGTTCACTTTAGCCATGTGTATGCTCACATGGTAGTGATACGTAGTTTTCAACATGGATCCTGGGAAAGGGTTTTGGAAGCCACTGTTATTATAGGTCACTGTGTTCTGTGCTGTCCTGGGGTTCATTCTTCCCTTCCCCCTGGTAACAGCACCTCAGTAGCTCTTTGAAGCAAGGAAAGGAGTCGATATCCCTCACCACACACAGTCCTGGCTGGACTGTCATTCTCAATGTACCATGATAGGTCGATCATGTGATTGCTCCAGGGAAGTTTAATTTTAGAAAGAAAAGTTTAAGGCCTGAAAATAGTTGAAGATACTTCATTCCTAAGGGATGTTGGGAAGATTCTATCTCTTCTCCTGTTCCTTGGCTCCTTGAACTTCTTGATTTTCTTCTCTTCTAAGATCTGGATCTTATTCAGGTATTGGATTGGTTCTGTGAAATACTTGTGACCAATTCTTCCCTCCCTCCCTCCCTCCCTCCCTTCTTCCCTTCTTTCCTTCCTTTTTATTTTCTTCCTGCTAGAATTTAAGAACTCCCATTTTGAGGGTTCACCAGGACTCTTCTTGTTCTTGGCTGTGTGACTGTGGAAAGCGATGCAGCACCCATGCTTCAGGCTTCTCTCATAAGGTGAAACTATCAACATCAGAATGAAAGTTATGGATAATATTTATTTGACCACTGGCTGTAGGCCTTTTTTTAGTCCAGGTAGCACTCTTCTGAGCCAAATCTTATTCATCTTTGTTTTACTAATGATGTCTTTTCAATCTATTAAATATTTATGATGTAAGCCGGGTGCGGTGGTGCAGGCCTTTAATCCTAGCACTTGGGAGGCAGAGGCAGGTGGATCTCTGTGAGTTCAAGGCCAGCCTGGTCTACATAGTGAGCTCCAGGCCAGCCGGGACTAAAGGGAGACCCTGTCTCAAAAAGACCAAGAAAAATTTATGATGTAATGATTGACAATGAACATCTTCAGAACTGAAACATATAGCTGAATCTCTCTAGGTAGCTGAAAATTTTGGTTGGATTGTCGATTGTGATGCTGTTAAACATGTGATTTATTTATTCAAAAACTTAAAATAAGAAAATGTCCATGTCCTGGGGTTATGTAAAAGGAGTCTACGATATAATAATGAATTTATAGCACATGAAAAAGAAAAAGAAAAAGACAGTAAATTGGCTATCATCAAAATTAAAAACATGCTCTGTGAAAGACAATGTTGAGAGAAAAAAATCAAGTTATAGACTAGAAAACACTGGCAAATCATGTATCTAATTAAAGGTTTATATCTAGAATATATAAAATTTTCAAAGTTCAGGAAATAAACAACCTAGCTTAAAAAGGGACTTATATTATTATTCCTAAGGACATATGGAGATCAAAACAATAAATAAAAAGATGTTCAACATGATTAGTTATTAGGGAAAAACACATTAAGTTTGTGATGAGATAAAACTATTTACCTATCAGGATGGCTAAAATAAGCAATCCAGACAATACCAAGTGCTAACAGAATATGTAGAACTCTTGGATGTTACTGGTAGGAATAAAAAAATGGTTTCAGGGACAATGGAAGATATTTTTATAATTCCTTATAAAATTAAACATTCATTTACTCCATAACTCAATTTTATACCTGAATATTTATTTACCTTAGAGAAATAAAAATTTATGTTCACACAAAACCTGCAACTGTATTCGTACCAGCTATATTCTTAATCATCCCACACTAGAAACATCCGGAATGTTCTTCAGCAGATGATGGGTAGATAAATAGTAGCACATTAAGGCAGTGCAGCGCACTCACTCAGAAAAAGGAGTGTAGTTGTGTGGTGCGTACACTGAGCTTGGATGAATCTCAGAGGCATTATGCTGAATAAACAACAACAACAAAAAACCCTGTCTCACTTGGAGGATCCCTTAAGCTTGTTGGCCAGTCTGCTAAATCAGCAAATTCCAGGTTGGCTAGAGAGCCTTTCTCAAAAAATAAGAAGGATGCCAGGCGTGGTGGTGCATGCCTTTAATCCTAGCACTTGGGAGGCAGAGGCAGGTGGATCTTTGTGAGTTCAAGGCCAGCCTGGTCTACAGAGTGAGTTCTAGGACAGCTGGAGCTACAGGGAGACCCTGTCTCGAAAAGACCAAAAAAAATAAGGTGGAGAGAGATTGGAGAAGGTACCTAAGTAACATCCACTTCTGACCTGAACACACACACACACACACACACACACACACACACACACACACACACACACAGGGTCTGTACCAAAGGTCTGTACACTGTATAGTTCATTTGTACAGAAAAAAGATTAGTAATTAGGAAATAGTGGGGGTCTGACTTTACAGAAACAGCCCAAATGAATTTTGGGCTTGATGGTGTTGCTCTAAATTCTGATCATGATGGTGACTGTGTGAGTGTATGCATGATGGTGACTGTGTAAGTGTATGCATGATGGTGGTTGTGTGAGTGTATGCATGATGGTGACTGTGTGTGTGCATGATGGTGACTGTGTGAGTATATGCATGATGGTGACTGTGTGAGTGTATGCATGATGGTGACTGTGTGTGTGCATGATGGTGACTGTGTGAGTATATGCATGATGGTGACTGTGTGAGTGTATGCATGATGGTGACTGCGTGAGTGTATGCATGATAGTAACTGTGTGAGTGTATGCATGATGGTGACTGTGTGAGTGAGTGTATGCATGATGGTGACTGTGTGAGTGAGTGTATGCATGATGGTGACTGTGTGAGTGTGTGCATGATGGTGGCTGTGTGAGTGTATGCATGATGGTGACTGTGTGAGTGTGTGCATGATGGTGGCTGTGTGAGTGTATGCATGATGGTGACTGTGTGTGAGTGTGTGCATGATGGTGACTGTGTGTATGCATGATGGTGACTGTGTGAGTGTATGCATGATGGTGACTGTGTGTGTGTGTGATGGTGCCTATGTGTGTGTGTGTGTGTGATGGTGACTGTGTGAGTGTGTGCATGATGGTGACTGTGTGAGTGTATGCATGATGGTGACTGTGTGAATGTGTGCATGATGGTGACTGTGTGAGTGAGTGTATGCATGATGGTGACTGTGTGTATGCATGATGGTGACTGTGTGAGTGTATGCATGATGGTAACTGTGTGAGTGTATGGATGATGGTGACTGTGTGAGCGAGTGTATGCATGATGGTGACTGTGTGTATGCCTGATGGTTACTGTGTGAGTGTATGCATGATGGTGACTGTGTGAGTGTATGCATGATGGTGACTGTGTGAGTGTATGCATGTGACAACACTAATAGAATATTCCATGAGGCATTTACTACACAATGCCATGTTACAGTTATTCCCAACTCTTAGTATCCGTTTTAAGCCAAGAGTGGACCTGAACTGGGAGAACCTGTTCCTTCAGAATTCTCTGGGAACTGTGCCCTCCAAAAAAAGCCTGGATCTTTTATTTAAACAGTATATGAAGCATGAAATAAAGAAGTAAAAATTGGATGGTTATCTTATCAGAGAAGAGTTTTGCTCTTGGGAATCCCAGCTGATCTAGATTACTACACAACCACAAACAGATGTTATCAATTTCTCTAATTGCTTTTAAAGAGTTAAGCGTTGCTTGCAGTGCCTGATATGTGAACAAACACACATACATTCATATGTTATTCTGTGCCAAGGGTAAGAAAGGGTCATGAGAGATTAAGGCCACATGCTCAGGTCACAAGAGGAACACATGGCTCAGTGAGTTGAGTTTTGTCTATATTATAAGTAGACTAAGATGAGATTCAACTTCCTAGTTGCAAGGTTAAGTCCCAGCACTCCGGAGGCAGAGCCAGGTGGATCTTTGTGAGTTCAAGGCCAGTCCGTTCTACATAGAGTTTCAGGACAGCTAGGGCTGCAGGGAGACTCTGTCTCAAAAAGATAAAAAAAATGTCATTTTTCCCATGTAATAATTCAAAAATCGCTTCTCATTATGAAGAGTGAGGTTGTATTCTTCTGGCTATTACAATAGGCATGAAACATGTGTGACACAGTCCAAGTACCTGTGCATATTGGATTTCCAGTTAGAAGGCTTAGCAGGAAAATAAGACTGTAAAATATCTCATCAATATTTTGTTGACTACATGTGTTATTAATACTACCTTGGATATTTCAGATTAAATAAGTCATTATTAAAGTTAATTTCACGATTTTTTTCTTTTTACTTCTTAACATGTGGTTACAAGAAAGTTGTAATTTCAATATGCAAAACCATGTATTTTTTTAATGGATGGTACTTGTCAAGGTATCACAATTAGGGAGGAATGGAGAGTTCTTGAACTTCTCTCTGTAGCAAGTGCAATAATATTGGCCCCAAGCAGGAATGAACAAGGCCCATTCAGATCTGTGTCTGGAGGTTGCCAGCTTCCTCCCCATCTGTCTGGGGAGGCAAATGCCACTCTCCATCTGCCTTATTCCTTGTTTGTTTGTCATCTTCCTGAAGTCTTCCTGCATCCTCGGGGAAAGATGGAGCTAGCAGATACACGTGGTAGAGAGGGTCCCCGTGAGGTGAGCTGGACGAAGGTTGGATGTGTACAAGCATCGGCTTCACTCTTCGACTTGAATTAGAGTTTCAGTTCACTGAGATGTGAATTAAAATTAATTTCACCGTGCAGCTCTGGATCTTTTTTTTTTTTTTTTTTTTTTTTTTTTTGCCCATAACGCATCATCTTTATTGCAAACCAATTGCAATATGAGATTAGGATCATACACAAAAACTCAAAGCCAACGCTGTTATGAGGGCCAAACAGCTGCCAAAGACTTGGAATGAAACCAATTTCTTTGCGCCCCCCACCAAGACATTTATTGTTTATTAGCTCTGAATAATTATTCCTTTTTTTATTTTTAATTTTTATTGATGGGTATTGGCATTTTATACATCACATTTCAATTCAGATCAGGCATATTTCCCTTTCCACTTCCCCCCCACCCCACCAGACTCCCATCCCAGATCATGATTTCTGCCATAACTGTCCTGCCATCTTTTTAAGGGTTTTTTTTTTTTTTTCATTTTTAGCGTATAAGTGAATAATACCATGAGTAAAGCATACTTTCGTGCAAAACCAATCTATAGACTGTTGTGCCCAAAACCCCCACAGTCCCACCATCTCAGGTGGAAGGGTTACAGGTTGTTTGTTCAAATCAAGTTGATCAAAATGATGTGTCCAGAAAAAGGGAAAAAACTACATCGCTGTAGTTTCACCGTTACAACCAATCGCAGCCTTTACAATTCTAAACCACGCCCCCTCTTTCCGCATCAGTGGTTCCCTAGGCTTAGAAAAGAGGGCCAGGTGGGATGAGAAGTAAAACTGTCCTCTCTCTCTGGACGCTGTTTGACTTGGATTCATGGTCCAATTCTGTGCTGTTTCCTTTATCTGAACAGTTTGTTCAGGAGTAACCTTTCGATCCTACTAATGAAGCACAAGCAATTAGATATATAGGGTATTAAAGCAGCACATAAATGTTATGGTAAGGTTACTTTGGTATAGACACTATTTGTTTGGATGATATGTTAATTATGAATTTACATTTTTTACCCTGTAAATATACGAGGTCTTCACTGCTTAAATGAAAAAACCATCTCCTAACCTAAGAGGATGTAGGCCTTGTTGGCATCAGCCATGGGTTATTCCTCACAGGAGAAGCCAACAGCCAATTAGCTTTGGGATATACAGGCCACATGGTGCCCTGCTGCACAGTAATTTCAGCAGAGTGAGTGTAGTCTGGTGTAGTGATGAGTCTTGCTTGACTCGGGAGAACCAACTATTTGCTTTATTGCTTTAAGTGGCCTTTGGGAACACTCTCTGGCATTCCAGAGGCCTCTGTTACCCTTGCATGTGCGGTCTCAATACACCCGTCCCATGTAACGTCAGGTCTTCGGCAGCATGGTTCTTATCTCCTCTCTCCTCAGGTATCCCAACTTAGGGCACAGGAAACCCCTTACCTTTTGTGGGGCCTTGGATCCCCTGGCCAACATCCCCTTGTGGGTAGAACAATCCATTTGCTGATGTCAGAAGCTCCTGCATTAATATACTTTGCCTAAATGCATAGCCCAAGGATTAGTATAGGTTATTTGTTTCTGAACAGAGTATAATCCTTTCACAGTTCTTAATGTCTATTAGTCCCAATTAAATAAGGCATTTTTACCGGGTTTATAAGAGTTGACCTCTATAATAGTTGTCTCCATTTTACAGTTGGAAAATGACATCAGCATCGTCATATTTCTCTTGTTCTATGGGGGGGAGGCAAAAAGTCATATCAAAACCCTTTGTTGCACCTAGAAGGTGTAATGTTCATTAGGACTCATTATAGATATTGTTACAAGTAGGATCCACAGAAGGGGTTGATGTTTAATGGCAAGCTGGAGGCTTTTTTTTCCTTTCGATGTTCAGACGGTCAACCTTTCAGTTGCCACTTTTTTGTACATCCTACTCAATGCAAAGCTTTGTATCTTTTCTTTCTCAGCAGCCGTTAAGTTGTGACATTTTGTTCCTGTTTGAAAAAACAAATCTTTTCCCAGAGTTAGTTTTAAGATTTGAGATTGCAAGGTGTTTGACTAGAAGGTTTCATGTCGTTCTGGACCGCCCCCCCTCCCCCTTTTTTTTTTTTTTTAAAACATGAGTCTCCAGAAGACAGTTGTATTATACATAACTATAGGGTGGAATCAAGGCACAGATTTCATCAAATTCACCCATGTTGTTTTGGGTGACTATATATGATTAACTTGGGAAGCAAACTTAATTTTTGCTTTAAATCATCTTAAAGAGAATGCTACAAGGTGATACTGTACAACAGAGAAATTATAGAGAACATTTGTATGTGCCAATCCCAAAGTTATTGCTCTAGAGATTTTGTGTAAAACAAATGTGGACAACAGCAAATTATATCTACATTTAACTCAGATGCATTACCGTTTTTATCAGAGTCTGTAAACCAATGTTGTTTAATATACACATCTTTACTTTTACTAAGTCCTAAAACACCATGTATCCTGTAGACAGTGTCTAGGTGAAACTGAGTACTTGCTGAACTCACATCAATTAAATATGCCTTGATTGGATATACATCCGTGTCCCTCTCCCACCCATCCCCCCTTCCCAATTCACCATTTCAGTCCATTTTCTGATGCAGTCTTTCTGTTGTTGTTCTTTTACTATGCATCTCTTTTTTAACCCCTGGTTTTTTATGTGCAAAGGGAAACCAGTTTCTCCAAGGGTTTTCTTACCTCATCGAGCACCAGGGCAAACAGAAGAGGACTGGGAACACCCGGGAGGCCTTCAGGGCTGTGTCTCTGTTGCTATCACTGCGGCTGCCCTGTGCGCTGTGTTCTTTTCCACCTTTGGCTTGGTCTCTCTCCCCATTGCACTCAATTGTTCTCTCTCAATCTCTCCCTCCTCTCCTCACCCTTTCTCCTTCTCTCCCTTCCTCACTCCACAGGCACTCTGCCCAACTTTTCTCCCTGATTCAGCACTGTGAAATGCCAAGGCAAGCATTCGCAGGAAGCCGCTTGTCAGCAAACGCCTCCCCCCCTCCCCTGTCCTCTGCCCCACGTTTCCCTCACCGGTCAGAGTTGGCTTGGGCTGTGCTTGAAGCCCTGGACCCTGCTCGCTCCCCTGACTTTCACCTCGATGCACAGAGACTTCAGGGCTGGGTTCCACATAGCGCAACATCACAGATCCCAGGCTCCCCCTAAGGCAACCAATGGGAGGAAAAAGCCCCCCGCCCCAGGATTTGTAGCAATTTCCCTAGATTCATCTTCAAAAGACACAAAAGCCTGGGCTTGCAGCATTGAGTCTGTTCACAGGCTGCCTTTTCACCTCCTCTCCTCTGCCTTTAGCTCCAATTGTGCTTTTATTAAATCATTCTTGTTGCTGGTCTCCTGCAGCGTGGTGTCGGCATCAAATATTAGGTAGGTGCAGAGAAAATGAATACTTTTCCAGCCTTAACAGCTCTATAAGTTTTCATCAAAGGAACCTATTAAGTGTCTGTCTGGGCATGGCCCTGTATGAGGCTCTGCCAAAGGGAAGTTAAACAGACACAAGTGGCCTCTTGGGGCTTGTTCATAATGGTGACCACAGTGGCTACCTGGTAGGGCTACCTTGATCACTGGTAGGACTTTGAAAGCAGCAAGGTCCTGTCAGATCCCAAGTTCAGAAGGCCATGGTTCAAAGACCTCAGAAACAAGGCTGGGACGTGGCCTCGAGCTATCAGAAGGGGGCTGTTCAGATCAGCGGCAGTGTGGCCTGGTGCCAACATGTGCATTCTGGTGCACTCAAGAACTAATCGGTCTTGGTCTACACTTGGGTCTTTCCCTGTCAGAACCTTTTGGGCCCATCACCTGATTTTCTTGGACCTTGGTTTTTCACCTGCTGATTCTGATCCTGATACTTAGTTCACAGCTTGTTTTGAGAAGCGTAATAGCTGACATTTGTTGGCCAGTTCCTGTGAGCCAGGTACTTGGGGTTTTTTTAAAAAATTGAATCTTTATCATAGTACCACAAAGCACAGGCCTCCTCCAAGGCCAATGTGAAATGCTTTTAACTTCTCCCTTTCTTGGGAGGCAGGCAGTGCTGGAACTGAGGGATACTTGAGCTTATATGTAAAGCTCCTGACCTTATGACTTCCTAGCCATTTGACATTGGGAGAATTGCTTAGTGACTTTGAACTGGTTTGGCTGTTTTCAAAATATGTATTTGGTACATATAGTTTATGATTAAGGATTATAAGTAATGATGGTATGGAAATCACCAGCTCAGAGTCTGTATTATCTCTTAGTAGATATTGACTATTGTTACATGTCTTATCTAAATATAAAAAAGTATAGTCAAGCCAAGTATGGTGGCACACATCTTTAATCCTAGCACCCAAAAGGCAGAGATTAGGCAGATCCTGTAAGATTGAGGCTTGGTCTCAAGTGAATTCTAAGCCAGCTGGGGTTACAAGGAAACCCTGTCTCAGACAAACAAACAAACAAACAAACAAACACACAAACAAACAGACAAACAAAGTATAGGCAATGGTTGTTTGCCAAGTATTTGCAAAGGACTTTGTATTAACCTATTGAGTCACCATTATAGCTCTGTGTGGTAGGTGCTATTATTATCTCCATTTTACAGATGACAAAATTGAGGCATAGATGGGTTGGTGAACAGCAGAGACAGGCTTCATATTAGGCACTGTTGGCACAGGGTCTAAGCTCCACCTAATCACGAAAGCTTCACTTTATTGCATTTTGCTTATGACTTGTAACTGGAAGCTGTGTCTGTAGTCCTTAAGATTTTTTTATTTTTATTTTATGTGTATGAGTGTTTTGCCTGCATGTATGTAGGTGTACCTGTGCTGTGCAAAGCCCACAGAAGCCAGAAGAGGGTTTTGGATCCCCTGGAATTGGACGTTAGCCACCAGGTGGGTGGTGGGCCTCAAACCAGGGTCCTCTGTAAGAGCCGTAAGTGCTGTAAGCTGCTGAGCCATCTCTCTAGCCCTGTGTCTGTAATCTTGAAGGACATATAGTTTTCCCATATGATCCTAAATGATAGAGCGGTACTGGCGGCCTGGAGCTCCATAATGGGACGGTTTCTAAGACTAAGTTGGGACTGAGAGCATAAAGAATGATATGATTAATTAGTAATATTTGCCATTGGCAAGAGAACTGGTATTTTCAGCACAATATATTGGGTAACTTCTTTTTTTATTTAAAAATTTTTTTTTATTTATTTTCATATGTGTATGAATGTACTGTCTGCATGTAGGTTTGTGCACCCATGTCGTGCAATGCCGCGGAGGTCAGAAGAGGGTGTCGGATTCCTGACGGTTTTCAGCTGCCATGTGGGTGCTGGGGATCAAACCCAGGTCCTCTGCAAGAGCAGTCGATGCTCTTAACCACTAGGCTATCTCTCCAGCCCCATGGGTAACTGTTTTCTATGCAATGCCTAGAGCACAGTGGTTTAATCAAGTTATTAAGAAAGAAAGAGCATTATGGCCAGAGAAGTGATTCATTGACTGCTGCCCTCGCTTTTCAATCCATTTCATGCTTTAACGCCGTACCATGTTTACGGAAGCATTCAGATTCCTTGTCCAAACAGCTTTCCTTTCTGAAGATGAATGCTTGATATATATCATAATTGCAGTCCCTCAGGTAGGCATATACAATAATTGTCAAACAATAAAAATACAGCTGTGGCAAATGTTTGATTCATCATACTGCTGGCGCCATCATCAGCTGGCTGTGTGTAAGGGGGGGTGTGGTGGCATGGCCATGATAAAAGGGGGATTCTAATTGCTGAGTTCCATTACTGTACAAGGAAGACCCCATCCCTGACTGGGACTCCAACCGTAAGAGGACCCAGCTGTAGCATGCATCATTGTGTAAGTTCCTGCCTGGGAATGTTGTTTCCTCTGTACAGATGGTCTTGGTTTCTGGTGTTGCTTCCCTGTCCCCAGCTTCCCTTCTTGGGGTTTCCTCTTTTGTATACTTCATCTTCCTATGCTTACATTTTATTTCCTTCATATTCTTTCCCAGATGTTACTGGCAATAGTCCTAAATTCATTCTGTGTGTATGGAGGTAGAGATTCCAATGAGGGTCTCATAGTCTGGATGACAAATCAACCTCCTCTTCTAGGCCAGCTGTGATTGATGACTTGGGGCTTCTCGAATGCCAAGTTGAGAACAGGTACAATGAACACAGCTTAAATGTGGTGGGATCTATTAGTCCTGTCTTCTCTGGGCGTGGATAACTCAGCCCAGGTAGAAAGACCATCCGTATCTTTTTCATGCCTTTTGTTTGAGTGAATGTGCTTAGGCTTCACCTCCAGTAGACACTAGTTTCAGTCCTATGCTCTGTTTATGTGATTCCCAGATGGGTCATAGTCTATGTGTCCCAGTGCTATTTTCTGTCTTAGTAAAACATGAATTTAAAAAATCCTTGTAGAGTGGTTGTAAATATTGTAGGCATGATGCCTAATCGTTGGATTGCTCATCCTACAAAGCATTTGTTGAGCTGTTTATGTGCTGGGCACAATGTGAAGTGCTGGTGTAGATGATATAGATGTGATTCCTGTTCACATAAAGCTCAGAGTCTAGTGGGGATATGCATTGGTTTTCTGTTGTTGCCTAGCAAATTATGACACGTAGTATTTTTTCTTTTTTAAAGATGGGGTCTCTTTACAGCCCTGGCTGGCCTGGAACTCACTATGTAGACTAGAGATGTGTTTCTATGGTGATTCCAAATCTAATCAGGTTGACAATGGAGATTAACCAACACAGTTGGCTTCCCTGCTGAATCCGAGGTTTCAGGCAAGACATCTACTGAGCTGTGTTCTCATTTGGAAGTTCGTCTGGAGAAAAATCCATTTTGATATTTATTTACAGAATTCTTTCCTAAGATGGTATGACTGTGGCCCTGATTTTGGCTGACTGTTGGGTAACTTTGCTCTCAGGTTCTAGATGGTACCCAGAGCAGATGGAGCCCTCTTACAGCTCTTTGCTACACATACTTTTCCAGGATAATAATTTATTTCTTCCAACAGGCATCTGGGGTTTCTTTCCAAAGTCAGCCAAAATAGTCTCATGTAACAGAGAACATTGGTATTGAGAGTCACATTCCAATGCCTTGTTGATTAGTGGCAAGTCATGGGCCTTGACCATTCTTAGGTGGGGGGGGTACTGGACAATGCATAAATAACATATGGTGAGAATCTCAGGGTTACCTTAGTGTCCCTACAACAAAATGTACAGTCGAACATAACAATACTGTGAATTGCTATGGGAGGGAGGATTAGAGGTAAGGAAGTGTATGTTGGAGCACTTGAGCAATCTTGAGGATGTCAGGGAGGACTTTCTAGATGAAATGACTTTTAAGTGGAAACCCTAATGATGGGCAGGATTAGTTACTATCCAGATACAGTTATTGTTCTTTTTATTGCTACGTGACACTCAAAATGGGAAAATCTCTTTAGATAAGATCTTTCTATCCCTGAGCAAGCGGGACTCATTCTACACTTGCTGTGGAAACTTTGTTATTACTGCAGACCTCAAAAGTCAGCTCCTGGTCTCACATTTGGAGGTGATCTTTATCAAGACCAGGCCTATGGGGTGATGGTGAATTCGGATTCTAGGGAGTCTCTGTTAGTCAGTGTTGGTTCATATGACATCCTCATCTGAGGGAGGAAAGCTGGTAGTGGGTATTGGGCAAAGTGAAGAATCTCCCATTTGCTCAAGATGGCATCTGAGATTGGATGTACAGAATTCCTTTTCCACATAGATGAGTTTCTAAATTAAAAGAGCAATACTTATCACCCAAGGTTGTGTTCCAACTTATTAAGCTTTTAGTAGGACCTACTTGCTGTTACAATGAAACTATGTCATGCTTCAACTGTAAGTGTGCTTCAATTCCTCCTTGCATTCTTTTTTTTTTTTTTTGGTCTTTTCGAGACAGGGTCTCCCTGTAGCCCCAGCTGTCCTAGAACTCACTCTGTAGACCAGGCTGGCCTTGAACTCACAAAGATCCACCTGCCTCTGCCTCCCAAGTGCTCTTGCAGTCTAACAGTACCAGGTGAGATGGCAAATGAAAGGTTGTTTTCTTCTTTCCTCACTGCCTATTCAAATTCTCTTTGTCCCACATGCTACATATTATCCCTTATAAGAAACCTGCCATGACCATGGCAGTGTGTATCATCAGGACTGCTGCTGTGATGCTAATACTGGTCACCATCTTAACAGGCTCTGGAATTACCTAGGAGACAAGCCTTTTGGCATACCTGTGAGGGATTTTCTAGATTGGATCACTTAGATGGAAGATCCATTGTAATGTGGACAGCACCACTCTAGACTGGATAAAAAGAAGAAAGTGGGGCTGTGGGGATAGCGCAGCCATTAAAGGCTGAGGCTAAGAACCTCAAAAAAAGAAGAAGAAGAAGAAGAAGAAGAAGAAGAAGAAGAAGAAGAAGAAGAAGAAGAAGAAGAAGAAGAAAGCAAGCTGAGTATCAATCCCTCCCTGTGACCAGATGCTTCAGGCTTCCCCTACCATGTCTTCTATGCCATGATGGACTGTGCCTTCAGACTGTGAGCCCAAAAGTCTCTTCCTTCCTTGAGTTGCTTCTTCTTTCTCTTCTACCTCCTCCTCCTCCTCCTCCTCCTCCTCCTCCTCCTCCTCCTCCTCTTCCTCCTCCTCCTCTTCCTTTTTTTGAGATAGGGTTTTCCAGTAGTCCCAGCTGGCCTGGAACTCACTATGTAGACCACTTTGACTTCAATCTCATAGAGATCAACTGCCTCTGCCCCCTAAATTCTGGGATTAAAGGCTCGCACCACCACCACTCCTAACCCTTGAGTTGCTTTGTCAAATATTTTGTTATAGCAATGAGAAAAATACTACAACTTCCCAGGTCATGAACATTTCTCCGTCTTCTCTTACCTTCTAAAGAGAATCACAGCATTTGGTGACCTTCCCATCTGTTCCTTTTGCATCATCATCTGATCTGTCTTCCAACCAGCCTGACCACACTCAGTTCTACCTCTGCCTGAAGTTACTCCCTCTGCTCCATTCCCCACAGTTCAGACAGGTTGATTTCCTAAAGCTCAGTCTTACGTGATTTCAGTCTTTAACCCACTGTTATGATTTGACTATGAAATGTCTCCTATAGGCTCCTGTGTTTGTTTTTAATTTTTAACATGTGTATATGTATGCCTGTGTATAAATGTGTGTGTGTGTGTGTGTGTGTGTTTAGACCTATGGAAGTCAGAAGAAGGTGTTGCATCCCCTGGAGGAGCTGAGGTTACAAGTAGTTGTGAGCTGCCATACATAGGTGCTGGGAACCCAACTCAAGTCCTCCAAAAGAGCAGCAAATGCTTTGAACTCCTGAGCCATCTCTCAAGTACTACAAGCTCCTTTGTTTGGTTCTTGGTCCCAAGCTGGTGGGGCTGTGGAATCATTGAGGCTGTGGCCTACCTAGTAGAACTGAGAGTCTGCCTTGAAGCTGACATCCACTTCAGTTCCAGCCTGTTCCTTCTAGTTTCTGATTTTCCAAGATGTGAGACGTGATGACCATAAATTCCTGCTTCTATGGACCACACTTTTCCTCCGTTTCTTCTCTGCTATGATGGACTGTGTCTGAAACTGTGAGTCAAAATAAATTCTCTCTCTCTTAAGTAGCAAAATAATGAATGTACACACTAATTTCAGTTTCAGAAATTTATCCTCCAGACACGCTTGCTCATGTATGAAGCAATGGGTGGTGCAACACTTACTGTGTGCCATAGTGCCAGTAGCAAAAATGTCTAAAGCAACCTTACATCCATCCATCAGCGACAGGGCTGCAGTTTGGGTCGTGAGTGTTGTCCAGAGGCTCATGTTTTAAAAGCTTGGTCATCAGCTTATAGTACTCCTGGGAGATACTGGAATCTCTGGAACCTGGGGCCTAGGGGGAAGAAGCTGGTCATTGGCAGGCGTGCTTTTGAAGGACGTCCTGGGACCCCTTTCCTTGTTTTGCTTCCCAACAGCTATGAGGTGAAAGCATTCTTCTTCTAATCCTCCTTTCGGGATGTACTGCCAGAGGCCTGACAACAGGGCCCAGTGACCATGGACCTGACCTGGTGAAACTGTGAACTCAGGCAACCTTTCCTTTTCACAAGGTGATTATTTCATATATTTTTTCACAGAGCTAGATAGCAGACTAATACAGATTCTTGGTTAATAATGGATGATGTAGATTTTAAGTCTGGCCACACATCCAGGCCATCAAGGTGAGGGACATTAAGATGGTTAGGAGTTCCTTTCCTGTTGAGAGATGGAGTATACTTCCTTCCTCTTTGAATCTGGATTTGTCTGCAGGTTTTGGTGACCGATATATGGCAGATGGCCTGGAATCTCCAAGCTATTATAAGAAGTTTTGTAGCTTCTGCATTGGCCTCTTGGAAACCTAACTCTGGGGTGAGCCAGCTGCTTTACAAGACATCCAGCTACTCTGGGACAATCCTGTGATGAAGCCCAAGGTAGCAGGAGAGGGTTGTGGGGGGCTTTTCTAGTCCTAGCTGTTGCAGCCCATATGGCTCTCCAGCAGATTCCATGGATAAGGGGACTTCTTGGAAATTCCAGTCTCAGCAGAGATGATGTGGGAAAAAAAATCAAGGGCTCCAGGTAATGTCAGACCCAAGGTCTCAGATACATGGCTCTCACCGAGCTACTCCAGTCACCCTCCAGCTGAAGTCTCCAGTCACTAAGGAACAGAGGCAATGTGTCCCCATTGTACCAAACAGTGTCCTTGATCCCCCTCCAAATTGTAAACATAATAATAAAATAGTTATTCCTTCATGCTTCTAAGTTGCGGGGTATTTCATTACAAAATAGTAAATAATATTTCCAGGCAGGTGAGGTGTATCTGGTGCTGACGGTGGAGTCTTGCTTGACTCAGGGAGACCCATATTTGCTTTATTGGTTTAGTGGCCTTTGGTAACACTCTCTGGCATTCCAGAGGCCATCTGTACACTTGCATGTGTGGTCTCAATACATCCCTCCCATGTTAACGTCAGGTCTTCGGCAGCAGGGTCTTATTGCCTCTCCTCCTGTAGGTATCCCAACTTAGAGGCAAGGAGCCCTTACCTTTTGTGGGGCCTTGGATCCCCTGGCCAACATCCACCTGGTAGAACAATCCATTGCTGATGTCAGAGCTCCTGTATTAATATATTTTGCCTGAGTGCATAGCCCTAGGACTTTAGTATTATATTTGGTTCTGAACAGAGAGTAATCCCTTCCACAGTTCCCATGTCTAGTAGTCAATTAAAGAAAGCAGTTTTACCGGTTTTATAAGAGATCACCTCTACAATAGTTGTCTCCAATTTACAGTTGGGGAGCGACCTCATCATTGTCATATTTCTCCTTGTTCTATGGGTGGGAAGGCAAGGAAGTCTCTCATATCAGAACCTTTGTGGCACCTAGAAGGTAAGTTTCATTAGGACTCATTATAACTAGTTGTTACATGTAGGATCCACAGAGGGGTTCGATGTTTATGGCAATCTGAGGCTTTTCTTCCTTTGAATGTTCAGACGGGTCAGCCTTTCCGTTGCCACTTTTTGAAACTACAGCAATGTAGTCTGGACACTCATTTGATCAACTTGATTGAACAAACAACCTGTCACCCCCCACTGGATGGTGGGGCTGTAGGTGTTTGGGCACAACAGCCTGCAGATAGGTTTTGCATGAAGGATGCTTGTACTCATGGATTATCACTTATAGCTAAAAATGAAAAAAAAAAAACTGAGAGAAAGATGCAGGACAGTTATGGCAGAATGCATGATCTGGGATGGGGTGGGGGTGGGGGGGAGGGAAAGGGAAATAAGCCTGAACTGAATTGGAAAAAATGTATGAAATGCACAAAGCATCAATAAAAATTAATTAAAAAAAATAGTAAATAACTGAAACTTCTGGAGGGGTCTTCCAAAATGCTTCCACATTTGCTGATTAGGCTAGGCTGGCTCATCAGCAAACCCAGAGTAGAGGACCCCCCCCCAGTACTGGGATTACAAATGCATATCACCACACGTGATCTTTTAATTTTAGCTCTGGAGGGATCGAACTCATGTCCTCATGCTCTCATAGCGTGGCCTTTACCGACTGGTTTATCTCCTTGCTCTCCCAATTTCCCCTCTTATGAGAAAGTCCTTGAATCAATGATTACACAAGTGAATAAATGGATTAACAGAATAAATTACTTAAATATTTAAAAGGAGCTTCATTAAGCAGCTTCATTAAGACCAGGATCATTTTGTGGCTGGGAAAATTGAGAGAAGACTTCTAGACAGGCAATAGCATGGGTAAAGTTTAAAGATAGGGGTGCAGAGACTCAGAGACATGCCTGTCAGGGCTTGGCTTTGACTCACATAGGTTTCCAGAGCTGAACTCTGAAGCTTGGCTCCCTGATTGCAGACCCCTCTCCAGAACACTCTAGCACTGAGGCCTTTCTAGTTGACAGGCTTAAAAAGTCAAGAGTTTATGTTCTCTAGTGAAGAGCACTTCTCTGGTCTCCCTGGCAGGCAGCTAAGTGTCCAGAACTCTGGATCATTATCTCACTTCTGTACTATTATCAAAGGAAAGGACAATGCTATTGCAGAATTCTCTGTGCTCCTGCCAAAAGTCTTGTTTATTCTTCCACATGTATAACTTTTACCCAGGCTGGTTTGAGCCACTAGAATCAAGGCCACTGAGCTCAGTATTCTGTTTAAAGCAGACCACACTCAAAGCCCGGGCTCCTAGAACTCTCTTATCTCCCGAACCCTTAATCCCTTAATGCTCTGCATAGCCCTTTCCATGAACCAATTGCTCACTTGCTACCTGTCTCCTGAAATCCTGCTCTGAAAGTCATTGTTGGACATCAGCAAAGTCTCCTGAATTCTTAATCACTATTGAATGTTCCCTTTACCTTCTTCCTATGGAAACCAGCTCTCATCTGAGAACATTGTGTTCTCCGTGACCTGGTGTTCAGTCTTTGCTGACACATCCTACTGGATACGGGCTGGGTCCTTCTGGGCTTTCTCATGGTCCTTGTAGACCATTTGATATGCTCTTTACTAAACCAGTTGTCTACTGAACCCACTCTCCCTGACACTGAAGATTTTAGCTCTGAGCCCCTTTATCAGTGTCTCCAAAACTACTCCCGTTCTGATTTTTGATTGCTTGCATGTCTGTGTAGATGGTCCCGTGAATCTAGAGATTCTGTTGCTCATTTTCCTGCCTTGTCACCAATCCCACCACAGTTTCTGGTGGTCAAGTCCTAGAACAGTACTGGACAGGAGAATTTTCCATGATGATGAAAATGTTATTTTTCTGCACTGTCCAACAGGAAAGGCATTAGCTACATGTGGCCATTGAAGATGTTAAATGTGGCTAATGCACCTGAGAATTGGATTTCAAATTCTCTTTGACTGATTAAAATTGAAACAGCTTCATATAGCTAATGCCTAGCATATTGGATTGTCCAGCCTGGACCATAGACTGTTCCCTTTATAATCCCAGCTTTAAGAACCCCCTTCTCCATTACATTCTACCTTCCACGTTTAATTCTTCCAGTACCCTGCCCTCAATACTTGCTGAGTTTAGCAATCCTATTGCCTCATCACAGGCTTTCTTCTGAGTCCTCAAGCTCCTGCTCATCTAGTTCCATGATCCTTCAACCCAGTCACTCCCTTGCATGCAACCTCAACGGATTTCCCATCCTGCTTCATTGTAGGCGTTTTCAAAATCCTCAGCTCTTGTTCAAGCCAGATCTCAACTCTCTCCTATCTCCAGACTTGAATCTGAATCTGGGGAAAAGGGAAGGGATGTTTGGCAGGCAGATACCTGCTTAGTGTGTTCTGCTTCTACACTGTCATTCCTAGCCCTAGTTGATCTTCCAGTACTAATACTCTTCCTCAGTGACAAACTTGATTCCTATTCCAGGAGACAGAATGGACTCTGCAGAGCTCTCAGCATGTTAAGTCCTGGCTTCCCCACCTCCGGCACATGCAAAGCCTTCCCTTGCTGTTACTGTGGCTGAAGTTTCCATGTGCATTTGGGGGTAGGCTTCTTCTTTTGTGCTAGATCTCATCCTCTCCATCCCAGCAACAACATCATTGCCAATTCTTTGTTTTTCCCCTAAGTAGCTATCAGTGGCTCTTTCTCATCAACAGAGAAATGCCTTCGTATGCCTTCCCGGGGGTTTGTGTTTCCAGTTCTCTTCACCTGCCACGCTGTTCCCACCAATACCCAAATAGATGTCCCTTCAGACATCATTGCCTGGCAAATTACTTAAAATTGCAAGACTTCCTCCTTCCTTGCTCCATTTTATTTTACTTCAAAATACTGATTACTACCTGACAAGCTATGCACCTATTTTATTTTTTATTTGATGGCCAGTGTAATGGTTTTCTTTCTTTCTTTCTTTCTTTCTTTCTTTCTTTCTTTCTTTCTTTCTTTCTTTCTTTCTTTCTTTCTTTCTCTCTCTCTCTCTCCTTCCTTCCTTCCTTCCTTCCTTCCTTCCTTCCTTCCTTCCTTTTTTTCCTTTCTTTCTTTTGTTGTGTCATTAACATATAGTATAATGCCAGATGCATAATAAGCCCACAATGAATATTTGTTGAAAGAATATTCCATGACTTCCCTTTCCTCACTTTCCTCTGGTTTATTGCAGCGGTGTGGGTTTTCCGTATAAAGAAGGAGAACTATTCAGAACATTACCTACCACACACTGCTCTTCAGAGCAATACTTCTCCAAATTTAATGTGCCCTGGGAAACATCAGAGGATCTTATTAAAACACAGGTGATGGTTCAGCAGGTCTCCCGGGGTCCTGCATGTCTGAGATGCTCCCAAATGCTATGCATGCTATGGATGCAGCTCACACCTTGAGAAGGAAGCCTACTTCACTTATTATAGACCTCATTTCTTTCTTTTAGAGGAGCATAAATATTTATACAGCACATTTACATATTTATAATGTAAACATGGCCCTGAGTTCAAGCACTCCTGCGGTAAGCACCTCTGTAACCACAGGTTACAAGATTTGTGCGGAGAACTCCATCCATCTGTACATGATTTGAGAGGAACAGTTCATATTAGACTATTACATGATGCCCATGTTTTGGGCAGAATTGATGTTTTGGGTCACATGTACAAGAATATTGTTACTTCTGGTAGTAAGTATCCCAGCCCATTTGCCATATTATCGTACGAATCAATGAAAAGATAAATCCTGCCTTTCTGTTCCTCAGGAAGACAGTATATTTCCTGTTATAATCACATCATCAACTAGCTTTAAAAAATCATGTCAGGGTCCTTCCTATATAGTTTATTTGGATTACGGATGCCCGAACAGATCTACACAAGCTTTGCCAAAGGCTTGGAGTTACATTGACATTTTCTCCTAAGAGAGGGTGCCTTTTTGCAAAATGAGTTATGTTTGATAGTCATAATCAGAAAGCTAGAAAGGGCTGCAGAGGAAAATGGAGAGTTCAGAGTA
This sequence comes from Rhizomys pruinosus, assembly GCA_009823505.1. Taxonomy (NCBI): domain Eukaryota; kingdom Metazoa; phylum Chordata; class Mammalia; order Rodentia; family Spalacidae; genus Rhizomys; species Rhizomys pruinosus. Next base: position 5,396,968 of record VZQC01014560.1, read on the forward strand.
GTTTTTCACTTGGGATGAAGAAATGTTGGGGCCAAAGGACTTGATCCAGTTTTCATCAGCATCACCGTGATTGGCACCTAACATTTATTAAGGGATTAAGAGGCCCCAGGCCCCAGACTAATTGCTTTACATAAACTGTCTCATTTATTCTGTGCAAAACCAGCCCTCAAAAGTTAAATGTTATCATTGTTATCGTCCTCATTTACAGCTATGTAAATGGAAGCGTGGAGAAATGAAGCAATTGGCTTAGGGTTATGGGAGGTATGTTAAAATGTAATATTCAGAGGCAAATCATGACACACCTATAAATAAAAAGGATCCATGCTAAAGATTTTATTAAATGCATTAATTGAATGCTGGAACTAGTCAGAAGCTAAAATTTAGCCAAAGAACATTAGAGAATTTATTTATTTATTTTTCTATTTTAAAATTGTTTTTAAGAGATTTATTTTTATTGTTGTTAGTTATGTGTATGTGTGTGTCCATGTGAATGATATGCCTGCGGAGACCAGAAGATGTTGTCAGGTCCCCTGGGGTTGGAGTTACAGGTGACTGTGAGCTGCTGGACATGGGTGCTGGGAACTGAATTTGGGTTGGAAGGAAGAGCAGCACACACTCTTAATTGCTCAGCCATCTCTCTAGATCCCTTTAATTAATTTTTGGTTATTTTACAAAGTAATCTATCATCTATCTATCTATCTATCTATCTATCTATCTATCTATCTATCATCTATCTATCCTTCCATCATCTATCATCTATCTATCATCTATCTATCTGTCTATGAGAGATAATATGAGAATTTTTTTGCCTTCTTTAGTTACTTTCCATTGCTGTCTTCCTCTTCCATTTAGACCTCTTCCTCCCTCTTCCCCTTCAAAGTCCTTTTTCTGCTTTCATGACGTATATATTTATATTTAAGTCTAAATTCCACATGAGCGAAAACAAGAGATATTTGTTTTTCTGAGTCTGACTTATCTCTGTCCATTTTCCTGCAAATGGCATAATTTTATTCCTCTTTAAAGGTAAATAAAACTTGGGGCTGGAGAGATGGCTCAGCGGTTAAGAGCACCGACTGCTCTTGCACAGGACCCGGGTTCGATTCCCAGTGCCCACAGTTCCAGGGGAATCTGATGTCCTCTTCTGATCTCCGAGGCATTGTATGACACGGGCGCACCAACCTACATGCAGACAGTACACTCATACATATAAAAAAACAATAAAAGATTTTTTTTAAAGATGAATAAAACTCATGGATCTACATCACATTTTCCTTGTCCATTCCTTTGCTGATGGATACTTAGATTGGTTCTATATTGATTTAGCAAAGAAATATAAGGCAAGTGTGGTAGGCTGAATAATGGTCACCTTGCTAAAGTAAAAGACAGCTAGCCACAATCCCCAAAACTGGCTGTCACCCAATGCACATAAAGGGGGCTTTATAGGTGTGATTGATTATAGGACACAGAAATTACTCTGGATTATCTGGGCAGATCCAGCGTAAACACCTGCATCCTTATGAGAAAGAGGCAGGAAGCTCAGAGTGGAGGAGGTGTGAGAACAGTTGCAGAGGAGGGGGTTATGTGCTTTGGGGATGCTGGAAGGGGCTGTGACCCAAGGACCGTTGTTCACCACTGGAGGCTGAAGTAACCAGGAGCCTTGAGACAGAGCCAGCTCTCCAACATTGGCTTTGGACTTCTAGAACTGTTAATAAATTTGATTAAAATTTAAACTACATTTATTATTTATTTATTTATATGCATTGCAAGCCATGTACACACATGTGATGATGTGTGGTTAGATTACGACAGTGGGAGTCATTTTTCTTCTTCCACCATGTGGAGCCTGGGGGCAGAATGGAAGTCATCAGGCTTGATGGCAGCGCCTTTACCCACTAAACCATCTCTCTGGCCCTCTCGAATTGGTTTTAGTCCAAAGAAATGGCAAATTATAATAGTAGCAGTACAAAATTTACACAGAAAGATTCTAGATTAGCTAGAAACCTGGTTAATGTCTATGAGAACAACAGTAGATTGGAATGGATTCCTCCACCAGAGTTAAATTCTTTGCATGTTTATTGGAAGAATTTGCAGTTTAACCTCTGCCCCTACTGAGATGAAAATTCCCTAGTTAGTAGAAACCTGGGTTGTAGATTTATTTTAATCAAAGTCTTAAGGTAAAACAGAATGCTTACCTTTTAAAGAATGTTTTCAATGTATATTTTTATTAATTTTTGTGCATTTCATGCAATATATCTTAATCATATTAGAGCCCTTCCCTATCTGCCTACCCATAGCCTACCACAGGATTTCACACATTATTTCTGCCATTTTATACAACATTTCTTAATCAAGTTTATGGTCATTCCCCCACCCATGTCTCCTCCAGAACTCATGCATTCTGCCATACATGTTAAGTCCTGTCTTGCATTTTTTTCTCAGTCTTTTAAAGCTTTTTTGATGCAGAAGTTTACTGTTTTGGTAAGTTCTTTGAGCAAGTCTTTTTTTGTTGTTGTTCCCTTTAATTTTCTATTAATCTAAAATATGCATACATACATTTCACACACATACCAAAATTGCAAAGTCTGTAAATAAAGCATAGGTTAATTCCTGCACATACTTAGAGATTCACATTTTATTTTATTTTATTTTATTTTATTTTATTTATTTTTTGGTCTTTTCGAGACAGGGTCTCCCTGTAGCCCCAGCTGTCCTGGAACTTGCTTGGTAGACCAGGCTGGCCTTGAACTAACAAAGATCCTCCTGCCTCTGCCTCCAATAGTGCTCTAGGATTAAAGGCGTGCACCACCATGCCCGGCTTTTTTTTTTTTTTTTTTTTGGTGAGATTCACATTTTAACAGTAAAGTTGCATGCAGGTAAAAAGAAATATAACTTTACATTTCTATGTTATATTCCAAGTTGCTGTAGTTTTTTTTTCTATTTAGTTTTATATTACTCCAAAATATACATCTATATACTCCACACATATACTAGGTTTACGAAGTCTGAAAATAAACTACAGGCTAATTCCAAAACACATTTAGGGATTCACAGTTTAACAGTAAGCTTGCATGAAGGTGAAAAGACATTTAAGTTTACATTCCCAAATTACATAGCATGTTGATGTATGTTTTGATGTGCTTTAAAAAAAGAGCTTTATTCTACTCAGAAAAAGATACAGGACATGTATGGGAGAGTGCAGGGACTCGGGTGGGGTGGGGGGGATGGAAAGGGAAGTGATTCTAGATTTGATTGAGAAATGATGTATGACCTATGGAAAAAGTTTAATAACAATAAAAAATTTATATAAAAAGCTTTATTCTTTCTCATAAATCTTAGGACTGAGGAAAGTAAAGACATAAATTTGAGCTATATCTATATTAATATCAGTCAATGTGGTATTATTTTTACTAACAAATTACCCACCTTGACTTACATATAGGGATTTGGTACTACTATCTACAAATGAGGGACAACATACATTGTTTTTCTGAGACTGTGTTACTTCACTTAGCATAACAGCTTCTAGTTCCATCCATTTACCTGCAAAGTTCATGGTGTCATCTTTCTTTACCACTGCATAGAACTCCACTGTAGAGACCACATTATCATTATCCACTCATAAGTTAAAGGACACTTGGGTTGCCTCCAGCTCTTTGCTGTTATGATTTTAAGAACAGCAATAAACATGGTTAGGCACATCTCTCTCCAATAGGATGAATCCTTTGGGTATATACCCAGGAGTGGTATGACTGGGTCAAATGATAGGTTCATTTTGAGTCTTTTAAGAGTTCTCCACACTGCTTTCCAATAGGGTTGCATGAGCTTGCAATCCCACCATCAGTGAATGAGTGATCCTCTTTTCCCAAAACCTTCCCAGATTTGGTATTATTTGTTTTCCTGATCATAGCCAGTCTTACTGGGATAAGATGAAATTTTAAAGTGGTTTTAGTTTGCATTTCCTTAATTACTAACAATGTTGAACACTTTTATTTTTTATTTATTTTATTTTATTTTTTTTTACTTTTTGAGACAGGGTCTCCCTGCAGCCTCAGCTGCCCTGGAAATCACTCTGTAGACCAGGCTGGCCTTGAACTCACAGAGATCCACCTGCCTCTGCCTCCTGAGTGCTAGGATTAAAGGTGTGTGCCACCATACCTGGCTGAACACTTTTAAAGATATTTCTCAGCCATCTTTAATTCTTCTCTTGAGAAGTCTCTGTTCAACTCTTTACTCCATCTTTTGATTGGGTCTTTGTTTTCTTGGTCCTTTTATTTATTTATTTTTTGAGTATTTTATTTTTTTTAATTTTAAATTTTATTTATTTATTTATTTATTTATTTATTTATTTATTTATTTATTTGAATATACTGTCTGCATGTAGGTCTGTGCACCCGTGTCGTGCAATGCCACGGAGGTCAGAAGAGGGTGTTGGATTCCCCTGGAGCTGGAATTCTCCTGGAACTGGAGTTACAGATGGTTCTCAGCCACCATGTGGGTGCTGGGGATCAAACCCGGGTCCTCTGCAGGAGCAGTCAGTGCTCTTAATCGCTAGACCATCTCTCCAGCCCCTATTTTTTGAGTATTTTATATACTCTGGATGAAACCTCTGTCAGATGTGTCATGGGTAAAGATTTCCTCCCACTCTGTGTGTTTTCTCTTTACTTCTTTGATTGTTTCTTTCATGTACAGCTTTTTAGTTTAATGAGGTCCCACTTGTTGTTCATAGATCTTATTTCCTGTGTAACTGCTGTCTGATTTAGAAAGTCTTTTCCTACACCTATATTTTATAGATTACTGCCAATGTTTTCTTCTAACATTTTCAGAGTTTCAGGTTTCACTTTGAGGTCTTTGATCCATTTGGAGTTGAATTTTGTAGAAGGTAAAAGGTAGGGTTTAATTTCATTCTTCTACAGGTGATTCAGTTTTACCAGCACCATTTGCTGAAAATGCTGTCTTCCATTGAGTTTTCTTTTTTTCTTTTTTTTTTTTTGGTCTTTTCGAGACAGGGTCTCCCTGTAGTCCCAGCTGTCCTGGAACTCACTCCGCAGACCAGGCTGGCCTTGAACTCACAAAGATCTGCCTGCTTCTGCCTTCCAAGTGCTAGGATTAAAGGCATGCGCCACCACGCCCGGCTCCATTACTCTTTTCACTCAAGGTTGCTTTGGCTATCCATGGTCTTTTATTTTTCCATATGAATTAAAAATTTTTTTTAAGTCATGGGGATTTTGATTGGGATTGCATTGAATCTATATATTACTTTGGGTAGGACAGTTATTTTTACTATATCAGTTCTTCCAATCCATGAGCATGGGAGGCGCTTACATCTTCTGGTGTCTTTATCAATTTCTTTCTTCAAAGATTTAAAATTTTTATTGTAGAGATCTTTAATATCTTTGGTCAGGTTTGTTCCGAGATTATTATTTTTTTTGAGGCTATTGTGAATGGGATGTATTCCTTCCTCACTTTGCTTGTTATGAGCATATAGAAAGGCTACTGGTTTTCATAGATTAATTTTGTAATCTGTCACTTTACTGAAACTATTCATAATTTTTAAGAGTTTTCTAGTGGATATTTTGGTGTCCCTTAGGTATACTATCATGTCATCTTCAAAAAGGGATAGTTTGACCTCTTTTCCAATTAGTACTACTTTAATTTCCTTCTTTAGTCTTATTCCTCTAACAAGAGTTTCAAGTACTGTATTGAAAAGGAGTGGAGAGGGGCTGGAGAGATGGCCTAGCGGTTAAGAGCACCGACTGCTCTTGCAGAGGACCTGGGTTCGATCCCCAGCACCCACATGGCGGCTGAAAACCATCTTTAACTCCAGTTCCAGGGGAATCCGACGCCCTCTTCTGACCTCCGCAGCATTGCACGACACGGGTGCACAAACCTACATGCAGAAAGTACATTCATACACATACAAGAATAAATTAAAAAAATTAAAAAAAAGAAAAGGAGTGGAGATAGTGCACAGCCTTGCTGGGTTTCTGACTTTAAAGGGGAATGCTTCTAACTTTTCTCCATTTAGAATGATGTTGGCTGTGGGTTTGCTGTATATAGTTTTAATCATGTTGAGGAATGTAGTTTGAAGTCTGTTTTGTCTGATATTAAAATAGCAACTCCTGCTTGCTTCTTAGTACCATTTGCTTGGAATATTTTTTCCACATTTCACCTTAAGATAGTGCCTGTCCTTGAAGGTGAGATGGGTTACTTGTGGACAACAAAAAGATAGTTTCCTTTTTTTTTTTTTTTTTTGGGTCTTTTCAAGACAGGGTCTCCCTGTAGCCTCAGCTGCCCTGGAACTCACTCTGTAGACCAGGCTGGCCTTGAACTCACAAAGATCCACCTGCCTCTGCCTCCTGAGTGCTAGGATTAAAGGCATGTGCCACCACACCCAGCTTGGATTTAGTTTCTTAATCCATTCTACTAGTCTGTGTCTCTTGATTGGAGCATTCAGACTGTTAATATTTAAAGTTATTATTGAGAGACATATTAAGTTTCTGTTTGCATTTTTGGTCTAGGTTTATAATTCCACAGTTATACCTTCATTAATTACTTTCTCTTGGTGTTTGGGTATAGCCGTTCCTTTCTTCTGCTCTTTGTATTGCTTCAAGTATTCTCTGAAGGGTTCATTTTCTTGGATATACAGTCTTTCAGCTTATTTATGCCATGAAAGATTTTTCTTTCTCCTTCAACTATAATAGACATTTTTGCTGGGTAAAATATTCTGAGTTGGCATCTATAGTCGTTTAGAACTGGGAATACTTTGGTTCAAGCTCTTCTGGTTTTCATTGTTTGTATTGAAAAGTCAGCTGCAAACTGATTTTTTAAAAACATGTGACTTGTTTTTCTCTTGCAGCTTTCAGTATTCTGTCTTTGTTTTGAGCATCTACTGTTTTTACTATATGGCATGGAGAATTTCTTTTCTGGTCCTGTCTATTTGGTGTTCTATGTGCTTCTTCTGTTTGTATTGGTATGTCTTTCCTCAATTTGGGGAAATTTTCTTCTACAATCCTGCTGAAGATCTGGTCAATACCATTACCCCGAGATTCTTCTCCTTCCTCTATACCTATGATGTATAGGTTTGGTCTTTTCACGATGTCCCACATTTCCTGATTATTCAACTCCTGTGGTTTTCTTTTTAAATCATTATCTTTTCTTGAGTGTTCCAATTCTTCCATGTTATCTTCCAGTCTTGATATTCTTATTTCTACTTAATTCCTTCTGCTACTGAGGCTTTCTTTGGTCCTTTCCCAATGGCCAATTGAGTGTTCCATTTCCTTTTTCACTTCAGCCTGAGTTTTCTTCAGTATTTCCATATCTTTTGTGAATTCATTATGAAGTTTACTGTTATCTTCATTTAGTTTATCCCTATCTTCTTTTAGTTCTTTGTTTTGTTTGTTTGTGTGTTCTTTAAATTCCTTGAATTCCTTGATCATGTTTATGATGGTTCTTTTAAGATCTGTGTCCTGGGTTACATCTAGGGAGTCTTCATTGTTGGAGTCTTCTACAGGACTGGTAGTATTTAGCAGAGACTTATTATTTGTTTTTTTTTTTTTCCACTGTGATTTTGGCAGGTGGATTTCTTTTGTTGTTTGTATTCTGCTCAACTCAAATGTTTCTTTGTTGAAGACTCACTTTCCTCATTTTAGGTTTGAAAGGCTGGATGGTCCAGGCTTCAGATTTTCTGATTCATGCTAGGGGGACCAGCTGGTCCTCACGCAGCTAGTGTGGAGCTCCTCTAGAGGCCCAGGACAGGTAACAATCGGGCAGGCTTGAACCCCCGCACCATGTGAGGTATGCCTACTGGTTCTCCAGGGTTGGTTGTAAGTGTCTTGATCTGGATCCAGGGACAGGATAGCCTAGCCTGGAGCTGGGGGAGGGACCCAAGGTCTTCCCTAGCTAATGGGTTGGGATTCTGGAATATCGCCAGAGCCAAGCAACATGGGCCTCCTGGGCTTCTGTCTCATCCACCATAAGCCCAGCTGGAGCCAAATCCAGAGCAGTAGCCCAGGCATGTGCACCCCACCCGTCTCTCTCTCCTGGGAACTGGTGCTGGAGCCAGGAACTGGAGGGGAGGCGCAAGGGCCTCTGGGTAGGTGAGCAGGGTTGTTCCATTTTACCCCTCCCCCCCACCCCCAGGAGCCAGGAGCCTGGTTCCAGAAGTCCAACCAGAGCTGTAGGCAAGGCACAAGGGCCTTACTGGGTTGTGGATTTTTAACTTTCAGAACTATGACCTGAGTAAGCCTCTTTTCTTTATAAGATGCCAACCTGTAGGTATTTTGTTATAACAATGGAATACTGGCTGGTACAAAGTCAATTCAAAAGGTGTGCAACCCTTTGGGACTCCCATCAAATATAGTTCTGTTGAGATTTACCCCCATCTATTACATGTATTAATAGTTAATGTTTTTAGCTGAGTAGTATTGCATTGGATATATAGCCCAGAATTTGTTCCACCATTCACCTATCAAAGGATACTTGTATTTTATCCTCTAGTATTTTGCTATTATGGGAAAAGTGGCTATGTACATATTATATAAGCTTTCACATGAATATAATTTTCTGCTTCTCTGGGATGATGTGCAAAGATTGGGTCAATATAGTAAGTGCTTAGTTTTCATAAGAAGCTGCTAATCTCAACATGATAATTGCTCATTTTATATTCTCACTAGTATACGAAAGACTCAGTTTCTCTGTGTCTTTGCCAGAATTTAATATTGTCTTGTTTTTAATTTAACTCTTCTCAAGAATGTGTAGGTGTGTACTATTGTGGTTTTCATTTGCATTTTCCTAGTGGCTAATGGCACTGTGCAACTTTTCTTGTGCTTGCTCTCCATCTGTCTCTCCTTGGTGAAATATCTGTTCGTGTCTTCTGGCAATTTTTAAATTGGATTGTTTGTTTTGCTGTTGAATTCTAAGAATTCTTTGTATGTTCTAGATATTTGGTGTTTGTAGGATATGCAGCTTCCAAATATTTTCTTCCCCCGAAGGCTGTCTTTTCACCTTACAAACAGTCTTTCATGGCCCCAAATAAACACAGGTTTTAAATTCTCATTGAAAAGCTCAGTCTTGCTTGGAGGAGTGCTGGGTATAACCATTCACTGGGCATTGCTGCTGAGGGCAGGCTGGGTGGAAGCGCATATGAGTGAGGCTGCTCGAGTTTGCCACAGGTCGCCCACTACAGGTTTGACTTTGCAGGGGCCACACACACACACACACACACACACACACACACACGATCAAAAAAGGAGTGGTCTACCACTCAGAAATTTCAGGGCAAGTTCTCTCTGACCCAGAAAATGGGCTCAAGGCATCCTCCCCTTCTTTGAGAAAATTCCCAAATTCTGCCTCTGCCATGTACAGCCAGATCCAGCATTCGAAGATTCCTTTATTCAGGAAGCTTCTTTTATTCCAATACAACTGACAGACTTAAATTCATCTGATGAATTTGACCAATATGGAAAGATAGATGCACATAGAATCCAAACCTGGAACAGCTCAAAATGTGACTGGCCCAGTGTTGCCGGATCCAAGGTGAATCCCCTCAGAGGATGCTCAGTCTGGACCTTGGGCTAGTGTTACTGTCAAGGAGATCCTAAGTGTGGATGTGTGGTGACACACTGCATGAAAAGGATGGATTACAACTCCATTTTATGTAAATTTGCACCATGGGGAACAAGTTTAAAAGGGAAATAATTATGAGTTAGTCATTTTCACTCAGGGTAACAGATTTTTTGATTCCTTCTGGGAAGAAAAAGCAATAGCTCTGCCCTGTCACAAATGCTTATACATTTTACAGGAATCCAAACTTTGGCCGTGGTTTTAGCCTAATGGATGTATTAAGTTATGTTTTTAAGAGAATGGTTTTGTTTATACACACGACAGAAAGCTAATTGGTTCAGACATGAGGAGGTAAGAACAAACTTATGCCAACCTGAGCTTCTAGAATGGAGAGGGGAATCTACCTTTGCTGTGTTTCCATATCCAGATGGTACCGTGTCTTGAGCACATCACCTGTGTGCCTGGAGAGAGTTGGAAGCTGAGTGCTTGGATCCTGTCCTTAGGACAGTGGGAGAGAGCCAGCTCTCAGCCATAGGAGACATTTGACTCTCTTGGGGGCAGTGTTGTTGCAGGTGCATTGGCTTCTGTTGTCACTCTCTTCCTGGACTGGTGCCTGGCCAGGTAGTAGCTTAATAAACATTTGTTGAGTGAATAAACAAGTGAACAAGTGAATGAATGTGCAGGGCTTCCCACTTCATTGGTCATCATGATGGTGAAGGACATATTTAGATAGTCTTCAGGAATATTTGGCTACTGTGCATCCTGACTTGGATGCTTCTAATAGTAATATTTGCTTATAATCCAGCTTTCCTTTGAAAAAGGAAACATTTCCCTCTATCTTCAGACCATTAATCCCAGTCCTTCATCCAGTTTCTTCCTCCATACCTTGTCTCTACTTTCCTTTCAGTTACTTTCTTAGGTCATGTAGATCCTTGTTTCTGCTTTCTCTGTGTATGCCTCAACCATTGCCACCCCTGTCCCAAGTCCTCACAGCATACCCAATGCCCAGCATGTCACAAAGTCAGTAGAGAGAACTAGTCTTCTCAGTGACTTGTGCCTTGGTTGTCTTTGAAGAGTCACCCACATAACTTCCTTCCTTGGGGTCTCTGATATAATTTGATTCTTATTCCATCTTAATTCTCTGACCACTCTTCCTTTACAGGTTTCTTTTTCTCCTCTCACTCTCTCACATGGTATTTAAAGTTCTGTCTTCTCACTACTCTGCGTCCTGTTCCATATTTTCTCTTCACTGTGCTTTAGAAACAGAACCATCGTAGGACCCAGGCCAGTCAAAACCTTCCCTCGGAGTTCTGTTTTCACTATCAGGAGGGAAGTTGTCCTTTCTTAGAGACAGTTGGCTTAAGGATTGCAGAAGCTGGAGCTGCCAGAGGCTATGCTCTCTGTCAGCAGAGAGCCTGCTTGAGAATGGAGTCAAGGTGGGAATGTGGAGCAGAAGGCTGGTTACGGTTTGAGTGTGGAATGCTCCATACAGACTTGTGTTGGGGCTTGGCTACCAGCTGATGGCCTCTTGGGAAGTGATTGGATCCTCAGGGTCCTGATCTAATCAATAGATTGATGTCTTGATGAATTTATATATGTGATGGTATTATTAGGAAGGAATGAAAAGTAGGAGGTGGGACCTGGTTGGAGGAACTGGGTCATGTGTGTCCTGGGATATTACTGTTCTATCCCGTGTTCTCTCCTCTCTGCTTCCTGGCCACTATAAGGTGAGTCACCTTTGGCGTGTGCTCCTGCTTCTGTGGTGCTGTGCCTTACCATGGACCCAGTATCCTGGATTCTAATGTTATATGAACTAATATATATTCTTTTAAATAATTTAAACAGATTTGAATTGTGTTTCTGACATTTGTTACCAAGAACCTTAAAAGACCGCAGCTTCTCTGTAGTCCTTTTATCTCTAATCTTGTCCTTGTTACAGCTTCTTCCCTGCAGCTAGAGGAACAACTTGAGAGGCAGACCTGGCCACACCGTCACCTACACAAGGCCCTTCGGTAGATCCCCAGAGTGTGTCCAAGAGAGGCAAACTCCTTAAACCTTGAGGAATCAGGCTGGTGGCCTCAAGGAGGGAGATCAGGCCAGGTATAGAGCGATAGCAGGGGCGGGGGTGGGAGGGCGCCTGGATGTTCAGCCAGATGGAAAGTGCCCTCGCTCCAGCCTTCACATTCAGGCGGCAAGCATCATGTGTATGCCATGCACAGAGCTGGGGTTGAATTTAGCCCTTCCCCTCCCGTTGCATCCACCTTTGTTCTCTCTGGCCTAAGCTGCAGGCTGACTCCTGCACACTGCTCTGGAGGCTCACCTCCTGTCCTTACCTGCTCTGACCATCCTCAATGGGGGTGCCTCTTTAGCAGTCCCCGGCTTCTGCTCTTGGTGATCCAGTCTGCGGCGGTCTGCTCGCTTCTCCTGACGTCATCTTCCTGTCACTAAATCCTTTTGTTCTTCAGTTTTAATCTAAAGCTGCCTCCTCCACGCTCTGCAGGCTTGTTGTGAGCTGCCCTGTCATTGCAGCCTGTACACAGGCCAGACCTTGAGAACCTCTCACCCATAGCCATTCCTTCTCTGTGCTTGCTGGCAGGATTTGCCTCTGTCAGTCAAACCTGAGAATACCTTACTGCCTTCTCCAGACAGTCTCACAGCTAAGGACTAGGGATGAGATCTAATTCTGCCCCAAGGAATAATATGGAGAATATGCCAAAGGATTCTTAAGAGACCCTTTTCTTTATTTCAATAAAGGAGTGGTTCTTTTCATTTTTGCCATGGAACTTAGTTCTGTGAGGATGTGGATGTGATGTTCAGAGCTGCAGCAGCCATTTTGCACTGTGAGACAGGGGAAGTGAAGAGACAGAGTAGGGGGGACACATCTCTCTTTTTCCTGAAATACTGAACCAACCTGGAGCTGTGTCCTCCAGAGTTTTGGGTGTATGAGGTATAGTAATATTCCCCTGTTATCTACATTGCATTTGGGGGGGGGGTGGTATTCTGTTATGTGCTGGTGAAACATTATAAATAATTCAGCATATTATGTTCACATTGCTTATGTATTTTCTCCCTTTTATTGTAAATTATTTGCTGGGAGAGATGACTTTTTTATCCTTGGTACTTAGAGTGAGAATTCAGTAACTCTTCCCTAAAGTATTTCTTTTTTTAAAAATTTATTTATTTTCTATGTGTATGAATGTACTGTCTGCTTGTAGGTCTGTGCACCCGTGTTGTGCAATGCTGCGGAGGTCAGAAGAGGGTGTTGGATTCCCCTGGAACTGGAGTTCTCCTGGAATTGGAGTTACAGACAGTTCTCAGCTGCCATGTGGGTGCTGGGGATCAGACCCGGGTCCTCTGCAAGAGCGGTCTGCGCTCTTAACTGCTAGGCTATCTCTTCAGCCCCTAAAGTATTTCCTACTAAGAGTCAAGGTGTGCACCAGACAGCATTTGTCCCAGTTTGGAGACAGCCCTGGAGTGTTGCAGAGTGGGGAGTGTGTCAGTGGACCTTAGATAAGAAGCCTCCCAAGGGGTCATGGGAATGAAAGCTGTGATACAAATGCTAAATCATCTCGGTGGAATTAACTAGTGCTTTTCAAAGTGTTAATTAAAATTTTATTTACGTGAAAGTTCACTACAAAACCTGGCATGTTGTCAGATAAAAGTGTGGTGCATTGGTCAGGAAGGAAACAGGTGAGGTAGTAATCATATGCCCCCTTATCCATGCAGGGACTCTCAGCTGTCCTGGTGTCTCTCAAGAACCCTTTCTGGACCCCTCACCTGGGTTGATGGGGCTGCCCCAGTAGCCTCCTCTGATTTCAGATCTTTTCAATGCCTTGGCCTCCTGTAGGTCCTCTGCTGTGCTGCTAAACGTTGGAGGCCATTAGTCTCTTGTGAAATTCCATCTTCATTTACATGCTTAGAGCACTGCAGCAGCCCTGGCTGAAAGGGCTGCAGTGCCTTGTGAAGGCCGAGCTACTTAGGAAAATCCACTTGACAGTCCTGGAGATGTAAGCACATACATTTAATTTTATGGTCTGTTACTCAAATCAGCTGAATTTGTCACACCAAAGAGCCCATTCATTTTGGAAAACACTGGGAGTCAAGACCAGGCACTCCGCAGAACCTTTGAACTCCTTCGTTCCTACTAATCAGGAGGAAAATTGTTTTAGATTCCAATGCAACCTTATAAAGAAACCATCCCCTTTCCAGAGTCATCCACCCCCCCCATGAGAATCCTCATTGCCTTTGATCTTTTTGATATTGAGATTTAGGTGTTGGGCCAGAGCCCCACGTGTCAGGGTTCAGATCAGGAAGGGAGTCATACCCTAATGCTCTGCTCCTGTTGGGTGTGTGCTGGGTAGGTGGGAAGATGCTGTGGGAACATGGTATCTGGATCACTAGTGATCACACTCAAAAGGCCAACGAATGTGTTTTTTGAGGAAGAAGGTGAGGTGGTTTGCGTTCTGTTGGAGAGGAAAGGGTTTATTTCACCCTATGTCCATCATCAAGGGGAGACAGAGCAGGAACCCCCACAATGGGCTGAGTCCTCTTGCACCAATCCATCAATCAAGACAGTTCCCCATGGACATGCCCACAGGCCAGCCCCATGGAGAAAATTCCTCAGCTGAGGTTCCCTCTTCCAGTTGGTAACTGAAACGATGACAGATGGTTCATCTTGGTGATCAACTTGACTGGACTTGAAGTCACCTAGAAGCCACACCTCTGGGGCAGGTTTTCGCATTTCCAGAGAGGTTTAACCGAGGTGGAAAGGTCCATCTTGAAGGTGGGAGGCACCATCCTGTAGACTGGACAAAACAAAAAGGAGAAAACGAGTGGAGTTCTAGCATTCCTGCCTGGTGCATGACTGTCCATGCAATGCCTGCCTGTCTCCTGTTCCTGACATCGTGCCTTTCCAACCATGATGAACTGTACCTTCAAACCCTCAGCCAGAATAAACACTTAATTTTTGTTTTGGCTCGGTATTTTGTCACAACAATGCTAAAGATAGTAACTAAGACAGAGGTGAGAATTTCTTTCGACTTTGTCATAACCATCCTCTGTTCTGTTTCATTTCAGAGAAGCATGGATGAATTGTAACCCAACACCAACAAGTTACTCAGTTTCCTGAACTTTGGGCTGGGCTACCTCACCTTTATGATATCTCTGAATCTGAGGTCTCCCCCAAACCAACAGCATTCTCCACATTCTTGACATTCTCAATAACAGTATTTTTTCTTCTTTGTAATCCAGGCTAGAAAGCCTCCTTCGGCCTGCTTTTTGGTTAACAGCACAACTTCAAGATCTCTAATCTACAGCCTTCACATTACTGTTCTTTCTCAGCCCATTCCATCCATATGTCCATTCATAGGTCCACCCAACACTTGTTTGTAGAACCTTCTTGTTCCCAGCAATTGGTCTAGTGGACAAGGATACAGCTGTAAGCAAGCCAGGCAGGCCTCTGTTGTCATGAGTTTACATTTTACCTCAGGGGATAAAATCAAACAAATAACTACTAACTAGAGTGTTATGTAGTGAAGGAGTAATGAAAAAGAGTGGAGTGGGGTGGGTCCATAAGAATGAGCCTCTCAGGGCTCGGACTGCTGGTGTGGAGTGACTGGAGACCCAGCCCTTGCTCTCTTGAGGCACCACTGGATTCTCTCTCTCTCTCTCTCTCTCTCTCTCTCTCTCTCTCTCTCTCTCCCTCTCTCTCTTTTCCTCCCTCCCTCGCTCCCTTTCTCCTTCCTCCCCTACTGAATTATGTGTCCAGCCTTCTTCCTACTCCTACTTTTTATTTTGAGACAGAGTCTCACTAAGTTAATTGTACAAGCTTGCCCTGAACTTGTTATGCAGCCCAGTAAGGCCTTGAACCTGTGATTGTCATGCCTCAGTCTCTTGAAGGCTGGGACTATATTGGTCTTTACCGCCAGGCCTGGCTTCGCAGTTTACATAGAAGTGTATTATTATAGTACAAGATCCTCTTCCCTCTGTCCCTCCCTTCCCCCTCCTTCCTTCCTTCCCCCTCTCCCTGCCTCCTTCCTCTCCGCTGTACTTAGCTGTGCTCCTGATTGCAGATTGCAGTTGGACAGTTCTCCCTCATCCCAGATCTCTATTTCTTGTCACCTTTCCTCTACTACCCTGTCTGTCTGTCCGTCTGTCTGTCTGTTTTTGAGACAAGGTCTCACTGTGTGTCCCAGTCTGGCCTTGGACTTCTGATCCTTAGGTTTCAGTCTCGTCAGGGTGGGATGATTGACAGGTACTGTCACACTTAGAAAAATTTTTTGTTTTCTTTTTTTTTTTTGGTCTTTTCAAGACAGGGTCTCCCTATAGCCCCAGCTATCCTGGAACTCACTCTGTAGACAAGGCTGGCCTTGAACTCACAAAGATCTGCCTGCCTCTGCCTCCTGAGTGCTAGGCTTAAAGGCGTGCGCCACCACGCCCGGCAAATTTTTTGTTTTCTATTCTACCTTTGTATCTCTTTCTTCAGAAGACCTGGACTCATGCAAACTAATGTAGTCTGGAAGAAGAGAAGGAGACTGGGATGGCTGGTCAGGAAAGACCACTGGGATGGGGTGACATCTGTTTACTGACTTGATTAGAGTGAGGGGAGGCCCCATGCAAAGACTAGGAAGGGAGGGCAGAAGAAAGAGAAAGACTTCTGTGATTGGAGATCAGGCTTCTGGGAGACAGGAAGTACAGCAAACAAATCTCTGGTCTTCCTCCACCCAAGCCTCCACCAAGTTCCCTTCCATACGAGGGGCTCTAACATGACCTGATTTGCACATATATATATATGTGCAAATATATATATTTATACATATATACACATATAAATATATGTATATAAATATAAATACACAAATGAAAATAAATATGAATATATGTATATATTACATATACATATAATATATATGTATATAAAATATGTGTATATAATACATATATCTTCGTGTAAGTTTTCGTGAACAGAGCATCAGGTTTAAAATCAAAAGCTTCTCAAGGAGGTCTTCCCTCGATGTGAAGCCCTGTTTGATGTTTCTGTCAAGCTTCAGCTTTAGGGACAGGAAGAAACGGGAAGAAACTGTCTGGAACTGTAATTGTTCCTCGGTGATGATGGATCAGTGGGAGGCAGGTATAGATAGGGGATCTGGAGCTGGCAGGAAAAGGATTTGATGCACTGAGTCTGGGAGAAAGGGGGACGGGTTAGTGATTCGAAGATTTTCTCAGCTGGACAGCAGCCAGAGGAAGAACAGCACACAACTCGAACCAGAGACGTCCATGGACGCTAAGGTTGGGCAGATGGCTTCATGGGTCGTTTTCCATGGGAAACGGAGAGTTTTGAAACAGTGGAGGGTAACAGCTGTGCTCAAGGACTTTGGCTTCTAAATGTAAAATATTAAAACCGTCCAGAAGGAAGGTGACAGAACCCACCTGTTACTAGGGTGAAGGTTGGAGACCGAATGTCTAAAAATGTCCTGGAACTTCTTTAGTGGTAAAAATTTCTCTCTTCTAAGTTTTTTTTTTTTTTTTAATTAATTTTTATTGATGCTCTGTGGTGAATTTCATAATTTTTTCCAATTCAGTTCATCGCTTATTTCCCTTTCCCTCCCCCCACCCCCACCCCATCCCAGATCATGGCATTCTGCCATAACTGTCCTGCATCTTTCTCTCAGTTTTTTTTTTTTCATTTTTAGTTATAAGTGATAATCCATGAGTGCAAGCCTTCATGCAACCTATCTGCAGGCTGTTGTGCCCAAACACCTACAGCCCACCATCCAGTGGGGGTGAGACAGGTTGTTTGTTCAATCAAGTTGATCAAATAGTGTCCACGACTACATTGCTGTAGTTTCACCATTCACCCAATCGCAGCCCTTACATTCTACCACGCCCCCTCTTCCGCAGGTTGTTCCCTAGCTTAGAAAAGGGGCACAGGTGGATGAGAGGTAAAACAGTCACTCTCTCTGGAGCTGTTGACTGGACTCTGGTCAATTCTGGCTGTTTCCTTTCATGGGCTGACAGTTTTCCAGGAATAACCTTTCGATCCTACTAATGAAGAACACAGCAATTAGATATATAGGTATTTAACAGCATAATAGTTATGGTAGTTACTTTAGCATAGACACATGTTTGGATATGTTAATCCTGAATTACAATTTTCCCCCCTGTTAAATATGACAGGGTCTTACTGTGGCTTTATACATCTACCTGTAGAGGATGTAAGCTTGTGGCATCAGCCATGGGTTATTCTCCAAGGGGAGAGCCAATAGCCAATTGAATTTGGGATATACAGGCACATGGCGCCTCTGCTGCACAGTATTTCCAGGCAGGATGAGGTGTATCTGGCGCTGACGGTGGATTCTTGCTTGACTCAGGGGAGACCCAATATTGCTTTATTGGTTTAGTGTGCCTTTGGTAACACTCTCTGGCATTCCAGAGGCCATCTGTAAACTTGCATGTGTGGTCTCAATAATCCCTCCCATGTTAACGTCAGGTCTTGGCAGCAGGGTCTTATTGCCTCTCCTCCCTGTAGGTATCCCAACTTAGAGCAAGGAGCCCTTACCTTTTGTGGGGCCTTGGATCCTGCCAACATCCCCTGGAGAAAAATCCATTGCTGATGTCAAGAGCTCCTGTATTAATATATTTGCCTGAGTGCATAGCCCTAGGACTTTAGTTATATTTTGGTTCTGAACAGAGAGTATCCCTTCCACAGTTCCCTATGTCTAGTAGTCAATTAAAGAAAGCAGTTTTACCGTTTTATAAGAGATCACCTCTAAATAGTTGTCTCCAATTTACAGTTGGGAGCGACCTCATCATTGTCATATTTCTCCTTGTCTATGGGTGGAAGGCAAGGAAGTCTCTCATATCAGAACCTTTCTGTGCACCTAGAAGGTAAGTTTCATTAGGACTTCATTATATATAGTGTTTACATGTAGGATCCACAGAGGGGTTTCGATGTTTATGGCAATCTGAGGCTTTTCTTCCTTTGAATGTTCAGACGGGTCAGCCTTTCCGTTGCCACTTTTTGGTTCATCCTACTCAATGCAAACTGTATCTTTTCTTTCTCAGATGGGGAGTTAGAGATGCCGAGAAACCATCTTAAGAACGTTCAACATCTCTGGATAATTAAAGGAAATGCAAATTAAAACCATCTGAGATACCCACCTTACTCCAATACAGACTGGCTAAGGATCGAACATGAATGCACCAAGTGCATGGAGAGGTTGTGGGGAAAAGGGGAACAACTCATCCATTGTGGTGGGATGTAAACTTGTACAGCCACTGTGGAAAGCCTGGTGGAGAACCCTTAGAAGACTCAAATGAGCCTTCCATTTGACACCAGTCATACCCAACACTTCCTGGTATATTACCACAAGGACACACTTAACTGCCAAGATACATGGCACAGCTATGTTTTATTGCCAGCTCTGTTCACAATAGCAACAGCTGGAACCGCCCAGGTGCCCCTTCAACTGACGATGTGGATAGAGAATAATGTGGTACATGTATACAATGGAATACTATCAGCGTAAAGCGGGACAACATCATGAATTTGCAGGTAAATGGAAGGAGCTGGAAGACATTATGTTAAGTGAAGTAACACAGTCCCAGAAAAAACAACGACAAATGGTGTCCCTCATATGTGGATGCTAGTACCAACAACCCAGATATAAATATTTCTCATGGAGAGGGGGCAAAGTAAAAGACAGAAAGACTGCATCAGAAAATGACTGAAATGGTGAATTGGAAAGGGGGATGGGTGGGAGAGGGACACGGGTTGTATATTCGATTAGGCATATTTAATTGATCGTGAGCTCAGCAAGTACCCAGTTTCGCCTAGACACTGTCTACAGGACACATGGTGTTTTAGGACTTAGTAAAAGTAAAAGTAAATACATGTGTATATTAACAACATTGGTTTACAGAATCTGATAAAACAGTAATGCATCTGAGTTAAATGGAGATATAATTCGCTGTTGCCCACATTTGCTTTACATAAAATCTGTGAGCAAGAACTTTGGATTGACACATACAAATGTTCTCTATTCAAATTTCTCTGTTGTACAGTATCACCTTGTAGCATTCTCTTTAAGATGATTTAACGTAAATAATTAAGTTTGCTTCCCAAGTTAATCATATATAGTCACCCAAAACAACATGGGTGAATTTGATGAAATCTATGCCTTGACTCCACCCTATAGTCATGTATAATACAACTATCTTCTGGAGACTCATACGCTAAAAAAAAAGGGGGGGGGATACAGAAAGACATGAAACCTTTTCATCAAACCCTTGCAATTCAAATCTTAAAACTAACTATGGGAAAAGATTTGTTTGTTCCAACAGGACAAAACGTCACTCTCTTCTAAGTTTTTAGTGGAAATACAGGCTAGTAGCAGTAATGTAGAAACTGAACTGGATGTGAGAGGTCTTCTTCTTCCTCTAGTCTTTAAAGGCTATGAAAGGAATTTCAAAACTTTTGAAAGCTGACAGTGACTGTGAGCAGGCTAGGATGAAGACGTCTTCACCCAGAGAACTCAAAGACTCCTTGGAGGCATGCTTTAGAATTTAGTTGTTTATAAACACAAGGCTCAACCACAGTAGCTTAAACATCCATGAATCTATAGTCTTTTAGAAAATAACCTTTGAGGTAGGAGGTCTGGGGATGCTAAGGCAAGTTCATGAATTATCAAAGACCCAAGGGCTTTCTATCTCTCTGCTCTTCTATGTGTACAGTCCATCTTTATGCTCTCACATGGATATTAAAATTCCTGCCATGAACAGCATGAAAGGGAAATGGAAGCTCTGCCCTGTTCCTGCAATGAACACACGCACTGTATCCCATGCAACATCTGTGTCAGTGGTCAGAACTTCTTTCTTGGGAAAAACATATCTGTAAGGAAGTTTGAGTCATGAGTGATAATCTGCCCAGTTAAAGATCTGGGTTTTGTTTTAGAAGAAGAGGAAACTGATCGTTGGGAGATAACCAACTGAGTAGACTGAGAAGTATACATGCCTGAAATAAGATGTTTCATTCATTCATTCATTCATTCATGGACTTATTCATTAATTACACAAATAGTGAGCATTTTGAATCTGGGTACCAGAGAATGAATACAATCCTGTGTTTCCCAGAGTGCTCTCTCTCTTTGTGTGCAGAGATAAAGGTGACTGCATGTGAAAAGTTGTCTATCAGGTTATTTTTTTGCATAGTGGTGGCCACACTGAAAACGGGCTGGTAGGATTGCTGAACTTTGAAGAAGAGGGAACACATGAACTGGGGCTTGGAGGAGGGAGAGAGTTTGTTCAATGGGCCAGGGCCATTGCGGGTAGGAGTGTTGACAACGTTCCCAGTTCTGTTAGTGTCTCATCCCATGGGGGAGCTGTCTGGGAACTGCCATTGTAGCCGGAACAGTGCTGAATGGCTGCCGGTCATGAGTGTGGGGCCTTTTGCATTCTGCTAAAGACCCACAAAGCAAGGCTTATGTATTTATAGCTAGCCTGGTTCTTTCCATTAATGGAGTGTGCAGTCTAGGCCATTTAGAATTTGCCCTGTATGTAACTCATTGTTCTTGGCTAATGGGATGTAGGCTGACACAACAGTGTGCTAGTTCTGATTCTCAGGAAACGTCATGATTTCTGTTTGCCTCTGAGACCTCCCTATAATAGGAACTCATGTTATTGAGGCCCTTCTGCCTGGGCTCCAGCATGAGATCCATGAAGCAGCCCTGAACATGTCCCAGAACCTGAAGTGGAACTGTTCCAGCCATCTCTCAAAGCTGTGAGAAATGAATAAATGTGGCTCGAGTTTGCCCCTGCAATTTGCAGTTGCTGCTCAGCCTCACTGTGAGTGACACTTGTTTGTACACATGAGCACCAATCCTGCAACTCAGAGTGTGCGTGCTGGCTGGGGTTTTATCTACACTGACCTGCTCCATGTACTGGATTTCTTCAGAGATGTGCTGGGGACATACCACAGCAATTGGTGCAGCAACACGGGGCTTATCTGAATGAGACAGGTGGTACCTGGGGTTGGCTTAGCTCAGTGTTGCCACTTCAGCACTACTGGTGTTTTGTTGTGAGAGCTATCTACTGCACGAGACTTTAGAAGCATCCTTGACCTTTTCCCTAGAGCTCAGTGATACAACTTCCCTTCTGCCTGTGGCAATTTAAAATGTCTCCAGACATTGCCTAATTAATCAATGTTCCAATTAATCAAGAACCACTGGTCTAGTGGATCTGGCTTCCAGTCTTCTGTTAAAGGTAAGGCCAGAAAATGATAATGAGTGACATCTTTTATGGAAAACATATTGAACTCCAGGCTTAAGTATTTTCAGAATCAGTCTAATTTGGAAGGTTGGGGATGAGGGAACCACTAAGTGGCCTGCTCAGTACCATGGTATATGGTGGAGAGAAGGCCATGTATGAGGCACCAGCATGTGTTTTCACCATGATGCATGTTGTGTCCCTGGAAATCAGTCCCTGATGTATGGACCTAAGCACTATGTAACAAATCCTCAGTGTGCAAATGGATTTTATAGTTGAAAAAAGAAAGCAAAT
This sequence comes from Rhizomys pruinosus, assembly GCA_009823505.1. Classification (NCBI taxonomy): domain Eukaryota; kingdom Metazoa; phylum Chordata; class Mammalia; order Rodentia; family Spalacidae; genus Rhizomys; species Rhizomys pruinosus. Next base: position 5,419,084 of record VZQC01014560.1, read on the forward strand.
ATGGGCTGGTTTAGGTGTGATTCTTACTCTCCTTAAGGGAATAGCATCCTCTGTAGCCACGGGTGGAGTCTCCCTGTCACCTAACAGAGCTGCACAGGTGGTAGGAAGCCTCAGTTTCTGTGGGTCTTTTCTGGATAACTCAGCCTGACTCTTGAATCTCTTTGATGATAGAGATAGAATGCCTTAAAAAGACTTCTATCTGTTAATTTAGCAATTTCAGTTCTTGGAATTTATCCTTAGGAAGGAATCAAATATGTATACAAAGATTTATGCATAGGATATTTGATTTCAGCATGATTTGCAAGAGCAAACATTGGATAAGATATTGAGCAAATAAATTACAGCATTTCCAGATGGTGGTATGTTCAACTTGCAGATGAATATTTTCTTCCAAGAGAAACTTGATGATGTATTATTCTTTGAGGGGGGAAAAGGGAAAGATTTGAATACCATGGAGCATATGATCTCAGTGTTGGAACTTGTGCATATTTTGCCATCACACTGACAGGCAGGGAGTTGTAGGATGAGGCAGGAACGAGCTGTAGTGTTTTGCTGTCTTGTGTGCCTATCAAATTTGCTCGGCCATTTTTAATCCTGCTTCTTGATAAATGTGGCATGAGCCTATGACATCTTTTGTACTGTTGGCTGAGAAAAAGTCATCCAGTCTATTGGTCCATCAAAACCACAGACGTCATCTAGGAATTATTATCATGTCCACGCAGGGGTCAGTCCACACTCACTAGTCTTGTTCAAAACCGAGCATCTCTTCCTTTCCAGCCTGGCTGCATCCAGCCATCCTTTACTATGGATGGGGTCAGTGAGCTGGTGGGCCTCAGCTTTGGCCACTTTGGTCTCTGGTTCCTCCTCCGCTTCTTCTGGTGCCTCCAGGACTGAGGAGAAGAGAGAAGTGGTCAGGGTGGAGTGGACCGGCTCCACCGGTAGTGTTCTACCATCTCGACTGACAACTGACTCTGTCTCTCAGACACTTGGGTTGATAATCTACTCTCCTCTCTATGCCACCAGGGTACATGCAGCTTGCATAACCAGGAGCAAAAGTCTCTTCTGTTAACCCTTCACCTTCCCTCCCTCACACCTCTGGAATGTGGCAGCATGTGCCTTAGGCCAGTTGTGGCTCATGAGAAGCTGTCTGGCGTCCTTCATCCTGACAACCTTGGACAGCAAGCCACCTTAACACTATCCCCTTGTCTGTCAGTTCAACCAGCCAGCCATCATCTCTTGCGCTCTAGATTTCTATTTTACAGTGGAGTCAGGACATAGATCTCCTGAGTCCCTGTGCTCTAGCAGATCATGAGGAGGTGTCACAGAAGCTGCTGTGCCTTGCAGGAGAAAGAACTCCCTCACAGGGAAACAGACGTCAAGACACTGGCTGCCCTTCCCCCGGATCTTTGGCTGGCACCAACCTCAATCTTTACCTCTGCCAGTTCTCTGAGGTTCTACAGGTAGATAGATCAGGTTCTTAGAACACGTTCCTCTGAGGTCTTAGTGGCCTCACACCTGACTTAGAAATCAGGGGCAGTAGGCTTTTGTTATGTTGGACCCTCAGTTGACCCTAAAACAGAAAAAAATATGATGGCTTTGCAGCAATGCAGACCAAAGAACCAGTGCATGGTCATCAGTCTTGCAAAGGCCTCTGGGACAGAACAGAGGGTCGTGGGCAGTGTGGTCTTCAGGGATCCTCCCCAACCCAGAGACTGCTGTGCAGCTTGGCAGAGGAGGAGAGAAAATACACCACATGTTCCCTGCTGTGCTGTGGGGTAGAAAGGCCCAGGGGGGAGCATAACGCAGAGCATTGCGAATGTGCTTGATCCTTACCAAGGTGATGGTGGCAAGCATGGAGCTGTTCCGAACAAGCTTGATGTTTCAAGAACAGGGAGGAGGCAGCTCACTGTTGTTGAACGTGGCCAAGGAAAGACAGTGAGAAGCTTCACTTGGCATTCCAAAGAGGAGGCAGACCTGGCCCTGTCCAAGCCTCTCTTTGTGGACACGTTGCTTGTTCTCCCAAGTGCCATCCTGACAGGAAGTCATCCCGTTCCCGTGGCTTGGCAATAAACTTCTGTTTGGCTTCTTGTCTTAGAATTGGATGGAAGTGGCCAGGCGTGCTGGCACACACCTTTAATCCCAGCACTTGGGAGGCAGAGGCAGAGGCAGGTGGATCTCTGTGAGTTCAAGGCCATCTTGGTCTACATAGTGAGTTCCAGGACAGCTGGAACTACAGGGAGACCCTGTCTCAAAAAAAAAAAAAAGAAGATGGAAGCTTTGTGAGAGTGAGGGGTTCTTTGTTCAGTCACAATGGCATTTCCTCTTTGTACCTGATGCTACACATACACACACACACATACACACACAAATACGCACACACGCAAACACACAAACACACATACAAACACACAAACATACACACAAACACACACATATGCAAACACACAAACACACACACAAACACACACAAACACACACACTCAAACACACAAACACACACATACACACACACAAACACACACATACACACACAAACACACACATACACACACAAACACATACACACACACGCAAACACACAAACACACACACAAACACACACACATACACACACATGCACACACACACACACACACACACACACACACACACACACCCTTGTTCATGAGGCTGAATGAGCTGGGCTTCTGGGTTTTCATGACAGGGCTCTCTCCCTCTTCGCTTGGATTCATTACTCTCTGGCCTTCCAGGTCTCTTGGGCATCAGGAGCCTGGAAAGCAATGTGCTGCATATTCAAGGTTTGCTGACATTTGTAATGTGGGCCCAAATCCAACCTGTGGATTTCCAACTTGGCTCCTCTTAGCAGTGGAGCACTCCCTGGGCAGGGAAATGCAAGGCAGGAGGTGGGCTGCAATGCCACTGATTCTGCTGAGCAGGGCTGAAGCTCCTGTTCTGGAAGGCTTTGTTCTGTTGAGCTTTACTAAGCTTTTGTTCTGTGATGTCGGTGGACTTAGACTTAGGTACCAGACATAAAATGAACTCCTGAGTCAGTTTTTCAGGAGGAATAGAAAGCCCTGGCTACAGACCTGATTAGAACCCCACTTTTCTGCCAATAAGGCACAGAGGAAAGGCAGATATGTTAAGTCACTGTATTTTTAAACCAAGACTATTCGGTCTTAGTCTATGGTTGGAAGTGAAGGCTCAGAGAAGAGACTGATGCCCAGACTCACGAATCTGGTTTAGCAGTAGAGGTGATCTCCATCGGGCTATATGCGGCCCCCACGTGTGCTGGCTGCAGAGCGAGCTGAAGGCCTTCTAGTCCCACACCACGGCCACCTTGTCTTTGGAGACTTTCCTCTTCCCTAGTTAGCAAAATGCTTCTGCACACCACTCTGCTGAGCCATGTGTCCCTGGAAGGGCAGCACCATGCCTTTATCATCCCTGGGTCACATCCCTTGGGGGCCTAGGGATCCCAGGGCTGGGTTGCTTCTGTTGAGGATGCTGTGCTGGTTAGCTCTGGTGGTCAGCTTTGTATAAGTCAGAATCACCTGGGAAAGTCTCAGTGAGGGACCCCTTTTATTGGGTTGGCCTGTGGGCATGTCTGAGGGAGTTTTTCTTTTTTTTTTTTTTTTTGGTTAATGTTTTCTTTTATTACAAAAATTGTTTGCTTTTAAATTAATTAATTATAATAAACACTTTTATTGATGTTTGTATATTTCATACATCATTGTTCAGTCCAATTTAGACACATTCCCCTTTCCATGCCCCCTACCCCACCCCAGTTCACGCACTCTGCCATACATGTCCTGCATCTTTTTCTCAGTCTTTTTAAAGTTTTTCTCTGCAGAGGTTTATTGTTTTGGGGCAGAATTTAACTGCTTCAGTCATTTCTTTGACCCAGTCCTTATGTTGTGGTTGTTCCCTCCCATTTGTATTGCTCTAAAATATGCTTATATAAATGTCACATATATACAAAAATTATGACCTCCAAAAATAAGCTGTATGTTAGTTCCAAAATATGTTTAGGAATTCACATTTTTCCCTTTAATTTTATATTACTCAAAAATATGAATACATACCTTCCACCCATATGAGATTTTTCGTAATGGAGTTAAATGAGGCGGGAAGTCCCTCCATGAATATGGGTGGCAGATTTCATGGGGTAGTTCCTGCATTAAATAAGAGCACAGAAAGTAAGCCTAGCAAGTAAGCAGACATGCATTTATTCTCTCTCTGCTCTCAGGTGAGATGTGACCAGTTGCCTCGAGTTCTCACCTTGCCCTCCACACAACGATGGACTGTAACCTGGAACTGTAAGCCAAAAAAATCCTTTCTCCTCCAGAGTATTTTACCACAACAGAAGTAAAACTAAGAGAGACTGCTAATTCTACGAGGGCATCTTTGCCAGGCACGGCCAGTTTCCCAATGCAAAGGACAATGGAGAAGCCATCTAGAAGAGCGTTATCCAGAAGAAATGTAAGAGAGCTGTGATTTGCTTCAATCTGAAGTGTCCCTCAGAGGTCTGTAGTTTCAATGCTTGCTAGTTGGTAGCCTTCATTCATATTTTTGTGTCTAAATACACAATTCACTCACTTCCTGCAAAGCTTTGGGTGCCTATGACAGGTAACAGTTGTGATGCAGGGACCCCAGGAGAATGTCTTGAGACTAGGAAGCCCAAACACTGCTGTTGAGAACAGCTGGCCTCCTGCTGGGAGCCAGAGGAACAGCACTGTCGCTGGGATGGAGACATGGGCAGGCCCAGTGAGGGCAGCCTGTATGCTCTGGGCCTTCTAGCTGTGCACTGGGTGATGGGTAAGGGTCTGGGAAAGCCTGTGCTACACAGAGTCCTTGACTTTGATGCACGAAAGTATGAGTGATGACAATCTTGGAAAACAAGACTAAGATAATTCAATAAAGTTTGTGGTTTCCAAACTCAAAACAAAAATTATTTTTCCCTAGACTTCATCATTTAGTAAGTAGGAATCTACAATCACCATATTCAGAAAGACCTCTCATGTGAAATGTACATTTTTTGAAAATGACATGCTGTGTTAGCCACTTTTCTGTTGCTGTGATAAAACCACCATGACCAAGGGAACTTATAAGAGGAAGAGTTTATTTGAGTTTATGATTGACAGTTCCAGAGAGTTAGAGTCCATTGTGGCAGGGAGGCATGGTGGCAGGGGCTGAAGTAGAAAGCCGAGGTTCACATCTTCCAATGAGCACAGGAAGGAGAGAGAGAGAGAGAGAGAGAGAGAGAGAGAGAGAGAGAGAGAGAGAGAAACTGGAGGCTGGCAAGGCTTGTTGAATTCTCTAAGCCTGTCCCCAGTGATGTACTTCCTTCAGCATGGCCACACCTTCTAAGATTTCCCAAAACAGTGCCACCAACTGGGGACAAAATGTCTGAATATACTGGGCATGGTGGCACACGCCTTTAATCCTAGCACTCGGGAGGCAGAGGCAGGCAGATCTCTGTGAGTTCAAGGCCAGACAGTTCCAGGACAGCTGGGGCTACAGGGAGACCCTGTCTCGGAAAGACCAAAAAAAAAAAAAAAAAAATTTTTCTGAAATCTCGAAGCCTATGGGAGACATTTGCCATTCAAACCACCACACAAGCCAAATTCCTCCTGCCTTGCTTCCCCGGCCATGATGGACTTGTATCCCCTTGGAATCATAAACCCAAACAAATGCTCCTCCTACAAGTTGCCTTGATCATGGCATTTTACCACAACAATAGAAAATTAACTAATACACCACATGAAGGACAGGCTGGGGCTAAAGAAGGAGGCATGGCAGTCATATTGTTTTTTTTAAATTTGTAATTTGATTGCTTTAACAGTTATTTAATTAATCTACCCGGTCCTCAAAGAACCTGCTCTAATTGTGTTGTTCTGGAACCTTCTGGAATCAAAGTAGTAGGGTGGTAGGGAAGACAAGAACAATTCTTTTTAAGAGGACTAGCATACAGGTTAATTGTGGATATGATAGATGCCCCTGGACAAGGGAATGATGGGGTCTTGTTCTGTCCTTGCATGTCTGGCTGAGTGAACTTGGTTGAATTAAATCTAAGCAGTAATTAGGCTCTTGGATGGGAATGAAGAAAACCAGCCTTTACTTCCAAGGTGTTTGCCTCTGGGGGTGACCTTAAAGCCATGCAGGGCTGATGGCAAATATCCATGGAATCCAAAGGAAAGACCAACAAACAACAGTGTGGGCCAAATGTGATCTGTTACCTGTACTTATTTTTTCCTATTTTGTTAGAAAAAATTTTGGTTCATGGCAAAATTATAAGGCCCAGACATTTCACGTGTACCTCATACCACCAGACTGCCTTTCTCATTACCGGCACCCCCTTCCCTATCAGTGGTATATTTATTATGACATGAACTTACATGGGTTGACATATCATTCGCCCAGCCCCATAGTTCACATTAGGGCTCTCTTCTATATTGGACAGTCAATGGATTTATCTCCGTAGTTCTGCATTTCCAGGATGCTGTAGTGTTGGAGTCATATTCTATGTAGCCTTTTTTTTTTTAATTAATTTTATTTATTTCTGTATGTGTATGAATGTACTGTCTGCATGCAGGTCTGTGCACCCGTGTCGTGCAATGCCGCGGAGGTCAGAAGAGGGTCTTGGATTCCCCTGGAACTGGAGTTCTCCTGGAATTGGAGTCTCAGACGGTTCTCGGCCGCCATGTGGGTGCTGGGGATCGAACCCGGGTCCTCTGTAAGAGCGGTCGGCGCTCTTAACCACTAGGCCATCTCTCCAGCCCCATTCTATGTAGCCTTTTAAACTGGCTTCTTTTGCTTTGTAATGGCTGTTTAAATTTCCCGAATGGTTCTCTCATGGCTTGACAGTAATAAACAACAACACTCCATTATCTGGATGTATATGTCAGGTTATTTTGTCCATTAATTTCCTGAAGCATCTTGGTTGCTCCCAAGTTTTGGTCATTATGAATGAAGCTGTTCTATACACCTGTAGGCAAGTTTTGGTGTGGTTATACATTTTCAGTTTTTTCTTGGTAGATGTCAAGGGGAGGGATGTATGTATGTAAAGGAAGTGTATGGTTAGCTTTGTAAGAAATGATCCAGCTGTCTTTCAAAGTGGTATTGCCATGGGAATACTGTTGTTCCACATCCCTGTTGGAATTTGATGCTGTTGGGTTCTGGATTTCAGCCTGGCTGTTTTTGTAAACAGAGTCCTTGGCATACAGCCATGCCTGTTTGTTTACATAGTGTTTTCACTAGAAGCTGGAGTCAACAGCAGGATTAAATAGCTACAGTTGAGACAAAATGACAGTAAAAAACCTAAGCCAGACCTAGTGGTTCTGGCCTGTCATCCTAGACATTCGAAACGCTAGAACAGAAAGATTCAGTTTAAGATCTGCCTGGGCTATACAGTGAGTTCAAGGCCAGCCTTGATAACTTAGTAAAATTTCATCTCAAAATACAAAGTATGAAGAGGGCTGGTATTTAGCTCAGTAGTAAAGTACTATAACCCCTGTATGGTCTTAGGTTCAACTAGCAGTGCTGTAAGAACCCAAACCAAACCAACCATCAAACAACAGCCTTGACAAAAGCAAAGCAAAACTAAATAAAGAAGCCTGATGCATTTAACTGTCCAGCCTTTTACAAAAATGATGTTTTGAACTCTGAACTAAAGAAATTGTGAGTTTCAGTAGAGAATGCCTGTTGGTATTGGAACTGGAATGGCTTTTAGGTTAGAGAAGGAAGAAAGGGGTGACTCCAGGTACAGGAAGAAGCCTGAGGAAGACAGGATGACCTGTGACACAATGGACACAGGATGCTAAGATGCAGCCTTCCAGTCTCTGCATAGCCCTGAGCCCAATGTTCTCTCTCTCTCTCTCTCTCTCTCTCTCTCTCTCTCTCTCTCTCTCTCTTCTCTGTCTCCTTTCTCAGAAGAGAGAAAAGATGGATAAGCCTGCTCTGGAAGTGTTTTGAACATTAATAGGAGCAAAGCATTCATCCATCACAAATATGATTTCAATGTTAGTGTTCAGTGCATGCTACTTTCCTGTTTTTCTTCTTAGTTTGGTCTGACAATTTCTTGCATTTGCTCCTGAAAACCAAACCAAACCAAGAACCAGGCACACTACCATAAAGTAGAAATGGGTTAATTGAAATGTATTTTATTCCTTTTCAAGTAGATAACTCATACCCTGGGGAAAGAACTGAAAAAGTAAAAGGATATCCAAATAAAACCAAACCTCAAACCACCACCACCACCACCACCAACAGCAACAACGCAACTCAATACCAAAGCAAAGCAAAATGAAGAGTTATCCCCTCCGTGTCTCTGCCTTTCTGTTCTTCACCTGGATGCAGCCAGTGGTAAAGTCTCCTGCGTTTTATACCCTTTTGGAGGTACTTCCTGCAGGTACAGATGCTTGCTCCCTCCATTATCATGTTGTTTTTTTGTTTCCTTCATCACAACCCATGCTCCTCTACTCCATATACCCGCCATTTCTCCCCTCGGCAATCCTTTTGTAGAGTTCCACATTGTCTCATCCAGACCTGCCTTGCTCTCTTTTCACTACCTGGTGGATGTACTGGGTTGTGGATGTATCTGGATGTACTGGTTTAAGCCTAAGGGATTCAGTGGCAAGTCAGGGCTGTTCACCTTTCCTGCTTCCTTGTCAGCAACACAGCCTGGGCAGTATTGAGGGTGGTGTCAGCAGCAGTGATTGGGTGGTGATTGCCCTGATGAAGACTTCCACGGTGTTCTGTGAGGAAGATGAGGGACAGAGGAGTTAGGTCTCAGGCACTGTGCTGCCAGGGTGGGGTTGTCCCTGTCCTCCTGTATCCTCTTAGGCTTCTGAGCATAGGACCCATGACCATGGGAAGTTCATGAGTACAGGGTTTTCTGGTGCAGTGAGACAGGGAAGGTGCTATGATGTTGGTTGCATTGGTGGGTTTATTACTCATGACTTTAAATTAAAAAAAGTATTTTTATGTGTGCTATGTATGTACGTGTACAGATATGTGTAGGGGCATGTGGAGGCCAGACGTCTTTCTTAATCACTCTTCTGTTTCCTTTTAGAGTTGGGGTCTCACTGAACCTGGAGGTCATCTGTTCAGCTCTACCAGCCAGCAAACCCCAGGGACCCTCATGTCTCTGCCTCCCCAGAGCAAGAATTATAGGTGAGTGTGTTCCAGGGATCTGAAGAACTCGGGTCCTCATGCTTATGTAGCAAGCACTCTATGGACCAAGCCCATACCAACGGCTTTTTTACTGAAAATTACATGTCTGCCATGATGGTTAATCTTGGTTGTCAATTTGACTGGATGTGGAATTAACTGAAGTGAGAAAGCCTTTCTTGATTGGATTATTTGACACTGGAAGACCTACCCTAAATGTGGGCATTACCTTCTGATGGCAGCCCATGGAAAAGGCCTTGGCAGAAGGGAGCTCTGGGTTTTTGCCAGCTGCCTTCTCTCTCACTGGCAGGTTCATCTTGCTGCTGTCGCAATCCTCTGCTGAGAATAGAACCAACTTCTTGGGATTCCAAGTAGAGTAAAGACCAGCAGACCTCTGGGAACCCTTCAGCCCTTCAGTGCCAAATTGAGACTGCTGAGACCTCCAGCCTCGTGGACTACCGAGACCTCCAGCCTCGTGGACTGCTGAGACATCCAGCCTCGTGGACTGCTGAGACATCCAGCCTCGTGGACTGCTGAGACATCCAGCCTCGTGGACTGCTGAGACATCCAGCCTCGTGGACTGCTGAGACATCCAGCCTTGTGGACTGCTGAGACATCCAGCCTTGTGGACTTCTGAGACATCCAGCCTCGCGGACTGCTGAGACATCCAGCCTTGTGGACGTCTGAGACATCCAGCCTTGTGGACTGAGCAACTTCCTGATTCTTGGCCTCTCCAGTGTGGAGCAGCCATTATTGGACACTTAGACTCTATCCTGTAAGATAATCTAATAAATCCATATGTGTATTCATTGTATCAGTCCTCCTTCTTTAGAGAACCCTGACTAATATACCTGTCTTGAATGAAATTAAGCAAAAATAGAGGACTTGTAGATTTTTGTAGGCAAAGAAAGAAGCGTGGGAGTGCGGAGGATACCACCAACGGCCACATAAATGTGTGCCTTCTGTCTTCTCAACGCGTCCATTAAATATGTTCATCTCCCCTAATTTATTTGCAGCTGGGGATGGCCACATGGCCCTTTTCTGAGCTGTTAGATGCAAATAGAAGTGGGTAGCGTGGAATTCTTGGAATGCATTGTTTTTCTGATACACTCAATGGTTTTTGTCCCTTCTGGACCAGACTGTGGATATGATGTCATCTTGGGAGAGTGGTGAGAGCCCTTGATGTCCTCATGGAGCCAGCATACAGATCTTGCCTGCAGGCCCTTCGATCACTTTCTATCGAAGAAAAAGGAACTTCCCTCCAGATAAGGCCCAAGGTACATTCAAGGCCTAGTCCCAGTTCAGGGTAACTGAAGTCTGGGATTTGAAGAAGGTCAAGTCTGTGCTCTTTTGTTCCTCTTGCAGGGTTGTGCTCTCAGACTCTTCAGTGGGGCAAAAGACATGTTCCATGTCCAAGATCAGCTCTACTCTGACTCATTCGGTCCAGAAAGAAGGGACTGTCTTCATTCTGAATCAAACGATTCAGGGGAAATTCTGATTGGCTTATTTTGATACCTTGTGAATCACTTTTCTGCCCACCATGGACAAAAGAATGGGCACTCTGATTGGCCAGATCTGTGTACTTGTCCCACCCACCTGGAACAGAACATGGGAGGGGAGAATTCAGAAGGTCAGGTAGAAGCTTCTAGCAGGAGTAGGGAAAGGCAGATAGACAGACAGATAAAAATAGCAGATGTCACCAGCATGCGTCAAAGGGTCAAATGTGAAGATTAGTGACCAGGGGACTTCAAGGGGATTGTCACCTCCTCAAGGAAGTCCTTTCTCTCAGCCTGATGTGAGGTCTCCCCTCACCACCTCCTCAACTACCTGTTTCTCTTTTCTATAGCACATGTCATGTAGATTACTGTCTGGTATCTTTGAGGGTGAGCATTCCTCTCCTAAATCCTCGATCCCTCCTTCCCGTCACTGGTATGGAGTGGCTACTCATTGTTCAGATGAACAAATGAAGAGATACGACATATAAAGACACAAAGAAGGAAGCCACGGGGAAGACTGAGCCACCGAGAGCTTCAGAGCTTCAGAGCAGTTTGTCGGACTGCTGGGCTTCTGACCTGTTCCCCTGACCTCCATTTTCCATTCTCTCCATGACTCTTCTTGGTCTGCTACTGCATCTGATTTAGATACCTTGGGCCCAGGTTCCTTAGTCCTGCTTCCTTTGTCCACCATCCCCCTCACCAAGCGATTCCATACTTTACAAACTGAGTTTGGCTTTCTCAGGGTCATTCCTGAGGGTGGATTGACCTGAGTAGTACCAACTGTGTCCTTCCTAGAGTCCCTGGAGCAGCTCTTGGCTGCCCTCTTCTGGGCTTGGTGCATACAGCCGATGCTCTTACTGATTGAATCTTAGGTCAGGGTGTGACATCTATATTCTTATATTTCCCTTCAGATCCCCCCAATTACTTATAAGTAAGTAAATTTTTCTTTTGAGTGCTTGTTGCACTCAAAAGAGTTCATCTGGTGATGTTTTTGTTTAGGATGGTCTGATGTCCCACCAACAGATATTTTTCATTAAAAGAATTTGAGGTAGATGTCAGGACGCTTGATTTGTGAACTTGCATATTTGCCTTCATTTTAAAATTTGAATTGAGGTCACTTTAGTTTTGGGAGGCACAAAAGAAATTATGTGTTTGAACTTTGTGACTATGTAAGGCTTGCATATTTACATTTCCTTAGGGGACATCTTTTTCCACAAATCACAGCCTGACACTGTCATCAAAGTACACAAATTGGCAAGCATAGTTTTATGGTTTGCAGTAGAATCAATGCAATGGCATAACTAGTGATTTTGCTAAGTGGTGATTGCTATTTCCAGGGAATTCAGGCTTGTCACATAGATGGGAATATAGACATACATCTCAGGAGAGCACTTGACTGGGAGTCTTGGCTTTACTGTAGGTGATAGAAATCCTGACGTTGTTTGTTCATGCCAACAGCTAACTGCTTTTCCATTTTGATGAGCAGATACCTATTCCCCCAAACACCTGGGTGCACCTTGCCATCTCTTTAAGGGACTAAGATTACCTCTGTTTTCCTGGGTCCACATGTGGAACTCTTCCTCCTGCTCTCTCCACGTACTCAGACCCTGCCTGCCTTTCCAGACCTTTTCTTGCCGAGATCCCTTCCCTGGACCATGCTCTGTCTTTCCTCTAAGCAATAGCATTTCTGTAGTTTCAGGCATTTAGTTAGCAAATGTTACAGGCATCATTTTGTCAAATCATTTTACTTTTTAGTGAAACAGTATTTATAAATTTGGACTGCCATTTAACTTTGTAGAAGTTTATGCCCCATATGTTTCCTTGAATAATAATATTTTTAGTGCCAGAAACTATATCATACACTTGGTTGTTTAGTCCCTAGAATGTTGACTGTCTATTGCTGTATTCAATAGATGAGCAGCAAGTGTTGTTGATTGATGGACTGTTGTATCATTTGCTTCTTCTAGCTCTAATTAGTATGCTTGCCTGAGAAATTATTTACAGAAGACAGATTGGCCCGGGCCATCATTAACACCTCCCTGAAATATTTTCATGCATTTAGATTCTTTGCAAAACATATTACCCAAATGGCACTAAGTGTCTATGTGTACACATGACAAAGGGAAGTCAAATTAAAAATCAGTCTTTTAATTTATTGTGAATGCAGGATCATTTAAAAACTTTGTTTCAATTTTAATTAAAGTTATACATATATGTAACTTTCAGGGTCAAATAATTTCAAAAGGCCAACTGAAACCAGCAGACCTCATGTCCCATGCCTCCTTACTTTCTAGAATCAGCACTTTCAACTCTTTTAATTCCTAATTTTGCTAGCTGTATCCCTGCTATGTGTTTGTGGTGGTCCTTTTTTCTTTTTGCTCTTAGCTTTAGGCATTCTTTGCTAGGTTTCCACTACTGCTGTTGGTTAATTACTGATCATTCCTCCCCAACACGCTCAGTAGTCTTTTATGGTATTTCATAATTTTTCTCAGGCTAATAATTAGCAACTGTAACATTCCAGCTATATGAACACGATTCACAACTGAATGGTTACTTTTGTTGTTTTGTACCACATTTAGGATTTCCTGGAGTTGGTACTTACTTTACTTTTCTATTATTAATTTATCCTAAACTACTCCTTAGTTGTTGAAATCTCTCCCCAGTGCATTAACCCACATCAGATAGTCTAACAAGGCTATCTTTTTATTCATCTGTCCTCTTCTGAGTCATTTTTACCTGGACAAAGTTTTATTTTTTTCCTTTCAGCGATTCTTAGGTCCCCTTCCCCTACTTCCCTGGAATTCCCCTTTGCTCATTATCATATTGATGTTCTTTTAAAGTCTCCATCATCTCTTTTTCTTGATTCACCTTCTAATTTTAGGTAAACAACTTATCTGGCAGCCTCTTGAGATTGGATAAATGTCAGGCAAATATTTTGAGAGTGTATTAGTTAATTTTTAGTTGTTACAGTGAACTACTGAGGCTGGATACAATATTTAAAAAAAGAAGTCGATTCTAGAGGTCTAAGAGCCTAGGCACCAGTGACTGCTTGGCCCCCTTGGCCGTGGGACAACGTGATGGGTGCATTACGGGGGCAGCATGTGTGAGGAGGAGAGGTGATATGGCTGCACGGGAGGCCAGAGACTGGAGCGGGCCCAGCGTTGCTCTCAGCAAAGCTGTGAGACCAACTTGAATTCCCCTGAGGGCTCTTCCCTTAGTGACCTCACTATTGCTCATCAGGCCCTGCTAAAGTTTCTCCCATCTCTCACATCACTGCTGTGGGAACCAAAGTGTCCCTCAACCCACAGAACAAAACATATCCAAACCATAGGGAGACCTATTGTGTCTGACGTGTTTCTTCATGCTAGTATTTAATTGATAATTTTGCTAGGCATAGAATCATAGGTCAGAAATGATTTTCCTATGCAATGCCAAGGTCATTATCACCTTGTTTCTTGACTTCTAGTGCAGTCATTGAGAGTCAGTTACCCTGATTTTTTAGATATTTTTTTCTGAAACTTTTAAGATTGTCTCCTTAACTCTATTACTCTGGAAATTGAACATGATGAGCCTTAATATGTAGCTATTTTATCTACTGCTCTGAATATTTAATGTATTCCTTTAGTTTAGAAATGTGTGGCCTTCCAGATTAGGAAGAAATTTCTTATATGATTTCTTTTTTTTTTCTTTTTTTATTACTGAATTTTTCATTTTTTATTTTATTTTTCTTTCTTTTTTTGTTTATTTATTTTTTTTATTTTTAAGGGATTCTACAATATAATGACACAGTTGTTTGCAGATAACATTGATGTTACTCAGTATGTCATACAATTAGGTAATTGGTGCATTTTGCAAGTATCTATGTCCAAATTTTGAACAACCCAAGATTCCCATAGTCCAGTTGGAGAAGCTTGTATGCACAGGCATGTTGATCAGTTAGGAGTCCAGACTATATTCCTGTAGTCTCATGATTCACCCCTATCTCTCTGCAGCCCTTACAATCTACCACGCCTCCTCTTCCGCAGTTTGTTCCCTGGGCTTTGGGAAAGGGGCACAAGTGGGTGAGAAGAAAACAGTCTAATTTCTTTGGAGTTGTCATTTTGGACTCCAGTCTGTTCAGGTTGTTTCCCTTCATGGTTTGACAGCTTTTCCAGTGATACCCTGTTTAGTCATACTAACAAAGATCTTATAAGTTCTCTTCTTCTGAAACTTTATTTAGTTGTGTTTGACCCTTAGCCTGATGTTTTAAGTTCATGCCTTCAGCATCCCAGTATTCTTTATCCTTTCCAGGGTCACTCTCCACTGCCTGGACTGGAGGAGGGGCAGGATGGAAGGCACTGAAAGGTGTATCTATTTCTCAAATACACTTGTTTTTGGTCTTTTTGAGACAGGGTCTCCCTATAGCCACAGGTGGCCTGGAACTCACTCTGTAGACCAGACTGGCCTTGAACTCACAGAGATCCGCCTGCCTTTGCCTCCCAAGTGCTGGGATTAAAGGTGCCAAGTGCTGGGATTAAAGGTGCGCGCCACAATGCCCAGCTTAAAGACGATTCTTAGCCACCATGGGAATCGAACCCAGGTCCTCTGAAAGAGCAGTAGGTGCTCTTAACCACTGAGCCATCTCTCCAGCCCCTCAAATACACTTTCAATTAATCATTGGTGAATAGTTTTCACTTCACACAGGTATCTAGTGGTGTCTGTGATTCTGTGCAACTTTCTGATTCTGCTTCCTGGGTTCTTCCCACTGGTGTCTTGAAATTCATCTTTTTCAGGTCTATTAAATGACTCATCACTTGTCTATTTGTTTTCTAGATCTCTAGATTCTTATCCTCTACCATTATTTTCTACTATATCTCCCATTGCTATTTAATACTTTTAACCATTTGTCTTTACTCTTGAGATTTCTGAAGGAGCGAAAAGCATACACTTTTTCTACCCACCGTCTTTACCTGGAGCTCTGTAACATTCTGCTGTAGCATTGAATGATTTTGTGGCAAGAGTGGGGAGAGGCCTCAGCGTTTTGCTCTTAGGAAACATGAACAACGTTTGCTGAATTGGTGACAGATGTTGGAAGTTGGCATAGTTGCCTACTAGTCTCTTCGATTAAAACAGAGATCCCTGGAGACAAATACTAAGAGAGACATCTTATGAATGCCTAATCAAAGTTTGGATTCCACTTTATATGAGACAGGGAGAATGAGAGAGAGAGAGAGAGAGAGAGAGAGAGAGAGAGAGAGAGAGATAGAAAAGGACACATTTAATTAGTAATAGAGTGGCAATTTTTGTGAAGTGCTTTCCCAGGAATCTAGTCAGCATACATAAAAGAGCCTGGGGACCTTAGGTCATTGAGCCTCAGGGAGAGAGAGATACCACTGCTCCTGCAAGCTTGCTGTAGTCAGGCCTTGGATTTGAGACCACAACCAATACCCACAGACCTTCTAATGGGAGGAGTCGAGCAGAGGAATTGTCATGTTCCTGTGATGATGCTTCTGGATGTTAAGAATTGGGCTGGAGAGATGGCCTAGTCATTAAGAGTGCTGACCACTCTTACAGAGGACCCGGGTTCAATCCCCAGCACCCACATGGCGGCCGAGAACCGTCTGAAACTCCAATTCCAGGAGAACTCCAGTTCCAGGGGAGTCCGACACCCTCTTCTGACCTCCGTAGCATTGCACGACACGGGTGCACAAACTTGCATGCAGACAGTACATTCATACACATACAGAAATAAAAAAAAAAAAAAAAAAAAAGAATTGTACCTGGGGCTTGGCATGGTGGTGCATGCCTTTAATTCCAGCACTCAGGAGGTAGAGGCAGGAGGATCTCTGTGAGTTCAAGGGCAGCCTGGTCTACATAGGAAGCTCCAGGACAGCTGGGACTGTAGGGAGACCTTGTCTCAAAAACAAAACAAAACAAAAAAAGAATTGTAATGAGTGGAAAAGGGAAGAATTTTATTTGAACATCCTCAATGCTGGGATGGAAAACAAAATTGTATTTAGGGGTCATGGGGCTTTTGTTTTTCAGGTTTTGGATTTTGTAGTTGCTTTGAACTACTCCTACCACCATCACCACCACTGTTACCTCCACAGCTACTATTTATTAAGAGTTGTTAGATTTCAAGCAGCTATTTCAGTAATTAGCATGCATCCTCTTATTTGTCCTATACATGAAAATATATGAAATAGATACTAACATCATATGCACAGACACTCCATAGATACATAAATGAATAACAATAGCGCAGCTATTGAAGATTTCCATGATCTGTAAGGCCTTCAAACTTATTCATATGCATAACTCATTAAGTTATGTGTAAGATGTCCTCCATAGCTTATGTGTTTGAACACCTGGCTCCCCGCTAGTGGAGCTGCTTTGGGAGATTCTAGACCCTTCAGGAGGTAGGACCTAGCTGAGGGAAGCTGATTGCTGGAGGAATGCTGCTTTGTGGTTTACAGCTTACCCTGGTTCCAACTCGGTCTTTGTGACCTGGTTTGTAGGAGGACTATGATAGAGTTTAGAACTGCAGGCTAGAGAAACTGTAGAATGCTATAAGCAGAGGCTAATGGCTTATTCTGGAGGGAGCTCTACCAGATCAAAATGCCAGGAGATCAGAATGCAAAAAGAAATGTAGCCTGGGAAATCTGTGTTCCCCAGGCGTCAGGGGAGACAAAGGCTGTATCAGGCGTGGGAATAGAGGCCATTCATATTATACTTTGGCAGAATATGGCTCTATTCTCTAGAGCCCTGAAAATTTGAGTGGGTCTGAATCCAAGAGGGACTGATCTGTTTGGTGGAGAGCATTTCCAGATAGCCTACCATTCAGGCTGTGGCTTGGTGATTGCTACTGTATTTACTGAGATTTGTAATGCAAATTCAAAGTATAAAGATATGAAAAGTATGTGAGGAAAGGAATGTGAACATGGTCAGAACCTACAGCCCACAGATTGGGTGCTAGCAAGCAGCTTTGATTGTTAAAGAAAAACTCTACACTTTGAATTGGAAAATAAGAAAAGTGCCTTGAGAGTGCACTGCATCTCCTCAAAAGCGTCAGATTGTAAAAATGATATTCACTTAAAAAGAGATAACATGAACTGAGCATACCATCACAGGGCTCTCCTGCTCAAAATAACAGCCTAAGGGGCTGGAGAGATGGCCTAGCGGTTAAGAGCGCCGACCGCTCTTACAGAGGACCCGGGTTCCATCCCCAGCACCCACATGGCGGCCGAGAGCCATCTGAAACTCCAATTCCAGGAGAACTCCAGTTCCAGGGGAATTCGAGACCTCTTCTGACCTCCGCGGCGTTGCACGACACGGGTGCACAGACCTGCATGCAGACAGTACATTCATACACATACAGAAATAAATAAAATTAAAAAAAAAAAAAACAAAACAAAAAAAAAACAAAATAACAGCCTAAGGAAGTCACTTCCGGTTTCACTCCTTTGCAGGTGTGGTGCCAGGACGCCAGGCAACAGTATAAGCTGGCAGTCGAACTCCGTGGTATTACCTGGGTGGTGCTGATTGCTTAGGGATGTAACTTGCAAGAGAATGAGGGGTTCATTGAGGACGGTAGATGACTCCTATTGAAGTTCCCAAAAGCCCCTGAGGCCAGGCAATGTATGGCCCGTCTGCACAATGGCTCTGAGAGGCCATCGCAGGAAGCTGTGCAGCAGGATATTAGAGAGGCCAGAAATGTGGGACATTTGCTGAGGAAAGCTGTGGGCACTGAGTGGACATTCGCTGCAGGGTTTGGTGCTAGTCCCGCTGGGCTCCATTCTAGCTTCGGTCTAGACTTCCCTTGCTATTCTTTCATGTTTTCCCTTTTGAAATGGGAATGTATGCTCTGTGGCATTGTATGTTGGAAGTATGTAACCTGGTGTTCAATTTTACAGAGGGTCACAGTTAAGAGGTTGTCTTTGGTCTCAGAAGAGACTTTGTACTTTTTCCATAGTGTTGAAACTGTCAAGACCCGGGACACTCGTGAAATTGAACTGAATGCCTTTACATTATGAGATGGTTATAAGCCTGTGAGGGCCAGGGGCAGAATGTTATAGTTCAGATGTAAATGTGCCCCAGAGACTCATGTGAACACGTGGTCCCCAGCTATTTTGGGAGGTTGTGGAACTTTAGGAAGTGGGGCCTAGCTGGAAAGTGGGTTGCTGAGGTCAGAGTTTATGGTTTATAAGCTGACCTGCTCTGACTAGATCTCTGTTTCTCTATTTCCCAACTGACAATTTGATGTCGCCTGTCTCTGCAAGCTCCTGCCGTCACAAAGCTACTCATGGTCAGGCCATACTTCCTATGACGGACTCTAAACACTCAAGTTATTGCTCAGATGCATGTCTCCTCCCATAAATTGTTTTAGCCATGTGTTTCACCACAGCAAGAAAAGTAACTAATACACCCTGTGGAAGTTAGTCTTCCCTCATCATTATTTAGTAAGAGAAGAATCCGACTCTCAGAATGGTAAGGAACTTTCCTTCAGTTAGATTGAGAATAGAGGTAGCTCTGTTATGTGGCTCGAATTTGAAATGTTCCTCAGAGGCTCATGGGTTTGGACTCTTGGTCACACAGTTTTGGAAGACCGTGGAACCTTTAGAATGTGGAGCCTTGCTGGATGCGCAGGGGATCATGGGGGGGCAGGAGGTTGAGGTTTTATAGCTTGGCCTGCCTTCCTATTCACTCTCTGCCGTGTGGCCAGTGGTGGGAGCACTACGCCTTCCCCACCATGCGGGAACAATGCCCTAGGAGTGAAAGTCAGAATAATCCTCCGTTCTTAAGTGAATTCTTGTCAGGTCACACAGATGAGAAAAGTAATTCAACTCTACAAGCAAGTGGGGAGATCTGGTTTCAAGAGCAGAAGAGTAGATAGCCTTCTTTGGGGGAAGCAACAATAGAAAAAAAAGACATAGAGATCACCAGAGAAAGTCATATTTTCCCCGAGTTTGGTCAAAGACTATCTTGGTATCTCAAATAAGATAATATACCAATAATGTGATTCGACATTTCTGTAGCCACTTGTTGGTTAGAAGGCATATCTGTAGTCAGAAGATGATTTGATCTTCATGTTACCCCATAAAGCAGACACTACAGGGACTATGACCCATTCTGCAGACAAGAACTAGGTTCAGAAGAACAAAATTTGTTTATATTCATGTAGTTAGCAAGAGAATCTCCCTTGATTTCCAGTAGTCCTGCGGGCGGAAGGAGCAGTTCCACCATGGAGGCCGGGGTCATGGCAGGGGTAAAAGGGATGACTCGAGTCACATGCCGATTCTGAACTTTTCTTTCTTTTTTAAAAGATTTTATTAGTTTTAAAATTTTACGTGTATGAATGTTTTGCCCACATGTATGTAAGTGCACTATGTGTGTGTCTGGTGAATGCAGAGGCCGGAAGAGGGTGTGAGATCCCCTGAAACTGGAGTTAAGAAGGGTTATTAGTTGCCACACTGGGAATTGAACGCAGGTCCTTGGCAAGAATAGCAATTACTATTAACCACTAAACCATCTTTCCGTCTTCAGTGCCTCTCTCAGTTTCTATAACTCAACAGAGAGTTGTTAAGTACAGAATGGTGTCATTAAAAGTATTATGGAACCAAATAATTTGGATCCAATTATTGTCATTCCTCAGCCTGGAGCAAAGCTTGAAGACATCTACTGTAGCAGAACTGGGCCACTTCCTTGTTCATTGTGCATGGGTGGACTGACATTTATATAGAAATATCTTTGTTTCCCCCATACCAGGTTCAAGGCAAAAATCTCTGAAAATGGTCGGGCGTGCCATGGATTTGTTAGCCCTTAACCATGCAGATGCAAAGGGAGCCTAGAATAATAAAAGCGTCTCACTGACTATCCAGCATCAAGCACGGGAAATAAAACTCGCTTCCAAGAGCAATACATTGAATTAAATGAGGAAATTTTACCACTGAGTGATACTCCAAGGGACTTTCCAAAGTCATAAAGCAGAAGGCAAAAGCGATGGAGTGAGAGAAAGGTGGGGAATGGAAGAGGAGGGGAATGTGTGTCCTTTAGTGTATATTTTTGTTTGGCCTGTGGGGCACGCCTGCTGAAAACTGATTCTAGTTGTGCTGTGATATGCCATGGAAACCTGGGAGGACCAGATGTCGCTTCTGTGACTCTGCCCTCAAGTGCCAATTATATCCTGAGCAAACAAGCTAGGAGGGGTGGGGTGGTGAGGAGAGCAAGGCTGGGGATGTTTCCTACACGCTTGAAAGACTTCAGCATTTCCCGATGATGCTTATGATGCTTGCCTCTTCTAATCATGTGCTCCTAGGCAAGGACAGTATTTCAAATATTTAATAACCAGCAAAGGAAAGTCCCTGAGTAATTGGAACAGGCACAAGATCTATCAGAACAGAGGCCGACTGTACCAGAAGTCTTAGCTGAATAGAAGACGATGTGTCTAGTAGAGGAGAGTGTGAGCTCTGTATCAGTAGGAGTTGAACACCATCTTAGATGTTTCTTGGAATTCCTTGTATCTCTGTACTTTTGAGTCTCATTTCCTCATATCTAAACAAAATAGTGTTTCTTAATAGTCATTTTGAAAATGAAGTGAAATTATTTCAGCTCTCTATTGCTAGGTAGCAAATTGGTAAAAAACACGATGGCTTACTGGGCTTGGGGGGGGTGCTCAGTGTGTAAAGTGCTTTCTGCACAAGTATGAGGGTCTGAATTTGGAGCCCCAGAACCTATGCAAAAAGCTGAGTAAAAAAACCCTACAGCACTATGTGTGTAAAAAATCCAGTTGGGGCCTAGACAGGTGGCTCCCTGGTACTTGCTGGCTCTCTAGCCTAGCTGAAATCGAGAGGTCTAGGTTTAGAGAGAGGCGGAGAACAATAGAGAAAGATACCTGAAGCTGACTTCTGTTTTCCACATGTGAATGGACAAGTGAGCCCACACACATACAGCATCAGACACACACACACACACACACACACACACACACACACACACACAGAGGACAGACCCTTTCCCAAACCCCAACAATGATTTATTATTTCTAGGTGGATCAAAAGGTCCAGGCAGGACTTGCTGGTTAGCTCTTTTGTTATAGGTGGCATGTGTCTGGCAAATAGAAATGTTTTTTCTAGATCCATGAGCTCTGATGGGGGGTGTGTGTGTGGAGGCATGAAGGGTGGGCATGGATGGGGGAATGAGTCTAAATTTGATTAAGAAATGTTGTATGAAATGTGCCCAATAAAAATTTAAAAACAAAGAAATGGTTTTCTATAGAATATAGTTGATTGAATAGAAGAACAAACAGCAGTTGTCAGCTTTCTGTTGGCGTGACTTGGTGAGGACCTGTTAATCTATTTCTTGTACCTGGGAAACTGGAGTGGGCTGACATAAAATATTATTGGAGTCGAGAATAAAAGGGAGTGAAAGAACAGACAGGTTGTAGGTTAGAGCTTAAACTCACAGAAATGAGAAAAGAAACTGGAGGGAGGTGGAGAGTCGGCCAGCGCTGAAGTTGTCTGTGAATCACGGAAGTGGTTCTGAGAAGCCAAAAATGAGTGATGATGAAGTTGGGTCAAATAACTTTCAAGGAGTTTATTTCACAACGGGGAAAGGAGTAATTGCTTAGAAGAAACAATATAGAGCAGAAACTCTCTCTACCCCTCCTGTGCTTGAGAGGCCCATGGAACAGAGATACCATGCTTCTAGCTAGAGGAAGGTGTTCAGAGAAGGGGTGATGATGAAGGGGGGATTTGCTGGTGAGAGCCTGGGTTCCAGAGGGCTCTGTGCAAAGGCTATGGGAGAAGGGAAAGGGTAGGGATGGTTTCTCTGGAGGTTACATAGGGAGTATGAAAATCTGTCTCCATGGGAATGAGTGAGATTCCTGATGAGCCGCAGTAGGCCGGGTGCGAGGATTGATTCTGAATGGCTGCAGGAAGAGACTGTCATGAACAAGAGTACAGCCCACTGTTCAGTTGGGGCCATCACAAAGCTCCTCAGTCTGTGGCTGACAGGGCTGAGATGGTAAGTGGGCCAGGGCCCTGGTGGTTAGCTTGCTGGTGCTACCTGAGGGGAAGCTTGGGGGCTGCTCTGTGTGCCTCCTGGATGGAACGTCAGAGCTCTGTCCAGGTGAGGATGGTGGGGGTGTGGGATCTCCCTTGGTGGGAAAGGCCTTGCCGTCGACTGAGGAGACCAAGGGTCTCAGTGTCTCTCTCATGGTTAGTGTGGCACTGAAGCACTCTAAATGAGGGCAGGGGCTAGTCTGAAGTAAGTGTCAGAACTAGAGCTCGAACTCGGATTTTCTGAATTGAGGTCATTTTCCGTCCACTCCACTCCTCTGAGGGAAGAGATCTGGGCTTGTCCATCTGAATGTAGGGAAGAGAGATGGCTCAGGAAGGGCAGGGCAGCAGGGAAACTCCAGAGAGATTTCGGCATCTTTTAGCAGAAGTGGCTCTTGTTTAGGCTTCCCAGTAGGTGCAGGGCGGTCCAGCCTCATCACAGCATCTGAGAAACAGCAGAGGGAGGTGCCTCTCCACCATGCATTCAGGCAGCGCTCCTGGTACTTGGCAGCCTGAGAACAGGGGATGAAGAGTAAGAGAACTAGTGGTTCCCAGGTGACCCTTAGAAACTATAATTTGATTGTGGTCTCCAAAATATGTCTAAGTCCTAACCCTGTATTCCTGCCAATGTGATCTCATAATGAAAATAAGGTCTTTATGGTGTAGTCCAGCACCTATCTCTACAAGAACTCACCCTGGCTTTCGAGTGGACCCTGTATCAATGGCTTATATTGATAAAAGAAGCAGGAGCAAGTGGATAGAGCACCAGAAGCACAGGCTGATGACCCTGCGAAACTGGAGGCAAGCATTGGAATGATGCTGTTCTAAGCCAAGGTGGAAGAGACAAGAAAGGAGCCTTCCCTAGAGCCCCAGAAGTGAGTGTGGCACTGTGCATATTTTGGACCTGAAGAGTGAGAGAATACATTTCTGTTATTTTAAGCCAGGCAGTATGGGATAATTTGTTACAACAGCCTAGGAATTTAATACAGAGGAGACATAGAGCCTGCATTTACTGTTGGGTTAGCAGAGGCCTGGGTCAAGACAGACTTCAACTGGTATCAGTTTATTCCCCGTGAAGAACAGGGACCTTCTCACTGTGCCCCAATGCAGCTGCCTCCAGGGAAGATTCTCCTTGCCCCGGAAGAAGTCTTGTACCTGAGGCCTTGCCACCAGCCACCAGGAGAAAGCTGTCCTCTGCACCCAGACAGAAGAAACTCTGAAGGACTGAGGAGTTACTTCCCAGAAACTTAGCTTGAAAGAGGTTACATCAAGCTGGAAGCACTGGAGAGCTTATCTCGTGTGCTCATGCTTTGCCCCTGCTCCAGAAAATAAGAGAATGAGCCAGGCATGGTGGCCCAAGTCTTTTTTAATCCCAGCACTCTAGAGGCAGAGACAGATGGATCTCTGTGGGATCCAGGCAAGACTGGTCTACATAGTGTATTCCCTCCAAGGAGACCCTGATTCAAAAAAAAAATGCATGAAATCATCATAGCATGGTAGACTAATGAGATCTGAATGATGATAAAACCATCAATGTGCCAAGGTGGACAGGGGAATTTCTCAGAGTCACACCTCAAGATGAAGAGCTATGGGCAATCAATAGAAACCTCCAGAGGGAGAGCCATTTTTCTAGGCACTAGCTTCCTGAGAGGCGCTATCTAATTGTGAGTGGGTGACCCCAAACATGAGAACTCATGAGCACCCCTAAATGGCCTCAATGTATTGTATATACACATATGTATATTTATAAATGTATACATGTATGTATACGTAACAGTAAGCAAAGAAGATGACAAGAAATTGAGAGGGAGTAGAGGGGCATGGGAGGAATTGGTGGGGGCTGGGGTGGTGGAAATAATGCAAAGACAATATTCATGTGTGAAATGAAAAAAATGCAGCTTTCTTCATGAGCTTAAACCCCTTCACCTAATAATGAGACGCGAACGGCATTTTCTTTTGGAGCCATGTTGCAGTTCCCCAGCATGTGAAGAAAGCGTCCTCAGTTGCCAAAAGGTCACATGTGGGATTAGTTGCTAGGCTGTGGGATTGTTTTCCTGGGTTTGCCAGGGAAAAGGCTGAAAGGGATGACACAAACTAGCAGAGTCAGGTAGCCTGGGACTTAGGTAATTACGTAATTGTCCTTTGCTTTCAAATCTGTTCCACTTCCACCTGATGTTTTGCTGGGGGGGACAGGTGAGATTCCGCAGCTCAGTTTTCTGGAGGGTGCAAAAGGCTAATCAGTTTCTGCAGCCAGCGAAGTGGCAGAGATGGTGTGCTTCTCTGGAGGAAAAAAGGAGGGGAGGCCGCCTCTCAGCCCAGGAGCTGGGTGGAGCCCAGCTGCCTCAGAGGGCCCCTCACAAATGCATGTCCCCCCTTGCTTATTTCTACTCTGACCTGTTCTTAGTGAGCAGAGGGAGGACTCACAGCAGAGATGTTATTCTTTTTCTTTTTAATCAAGAAAGATGATGTGTGTGCGTTGTTATCAAGAGAGCAAAGGTTTGACTGTGCTGGGAGATGCTAATTTTAACAGGTGCTTCCATCTCTATAGAAGCACCATTCTAAGTCCTCAGTTAGACTTTGGAGATGGGTCACTGCACAGTGGCCCTGAGCTTGGCACCAGCCAGATGTTCAGTAGGTTTTGCTAAGTGAATGAAGGAACACGGTCCACACAATATCCAGCTTGTGGCGGACGCAGGTCTTTAAGAGCTAGACTCTGGCCACTGAAATAGGCATTTTCTTTCTGTTTCATTTTGCTGTTAGAATAACCACAGCTTCCCCAAAGGATGCTTTGTACTCCTGGAAGTTCTCTGGATGAATGTTGCTATGATACAGTCTTGCAAAGAGCTGACTGCTCAAAAGCAAGGGCAAATGCTATTTAAGTTGGGTAAGTAAGAAAGAATGCTGCTGGGTGGATAGCTTGAACATTTTGTATGTATGTACTGGCAAATTTTAGGTTTCAATGGTTGTGATAGCCTATTGCTATTTGACTAAAAATATGCCCTTATTATATATATATATATATATAACATATATACTTATATATATTACACAACACACACACAGGAAAAAAAGGTTGAATATATCAGCTATATCATCTATATGATATAGGATAGGATATATCATCATATAGCTGATATAGATTAAATTTATATATATCATCTATATCCTATCATCTATTATCTATCTATAAATCTGTCTATATGTCTATGTATCTATGTGTCTATTTGTCAATCATTTATCATCTCTCTTATCTATTGCATAAGTCTGTTTCTATACATCTATCACTAATCTATTCAATTAAATTGATTTAGAACCTGGAAGAAACATTTAAAGCATCTCTTTGGATTATGTGAAATTCTTGGAGTGATCCAGAAACTAGACTGGCACTTATCATCTCAAACACTTGCTATGAGAGTTTATACCTCTGATGGTTTTGTTAATTTAGAATTTGCTTTTCCCCAACTTATTTATTGTTTTTTTTTTTTTTTTTTTGGTAACTCATTAGTTGTTCATAACATCGTACCTTGTTTACTTACTAGAAACAGAGAACTTATCCTTGTCAGTGCATTGTCTTTACATGGTTCAAAGTGAAAGTCTGAACTTCTGAAGCTGTGCAGAGAGAGTTATTTTGTCTGCCCTGACACAACTCACTTTTGAGGTCAAGATACTCAGCCTAGAGTAGACAGAGCAGGAAGGCAGCACCTGCCTCCGTCATGATGGCTCAGCCATGTTTGTAAAGGTCTACAGAGAAAGTGTCTAGTATCATATGAGGAAACATAATGAGGAAAAGGGACTCTCATTGGAACCCGGCATAAAGCTTAACACATAGTAGGTTATTGTATGACTTTTCCTGGGAAGATGCAAATAAATCATGTGACTAAGGCAGACAGGACAGACCAAAGAAATGATTCCACCTAAGTCTGTATTAGTAAACCAGTAGCTTATTGTGGTTACTTACAGGAGTATGGCTGAGGGGTTACTTATAGGAGCATGAGTGACTCACAGGCAGTGGTACCATGACACCCCAGCCTGGGTGACACCTGCATCCTTTTAAGCAGCTCAGTAGATGAGCAAGTCTCCCCCTGACAATTGTTGATGCTTGCATAACCTTGGTGAGGGGCCTTGTGGATCATGTAAATTTTATTCACTTTCTGAGCCTTGCAAGTTTCATTCATGTTCTACATTTTTTTTTTTTTTTGGTCTTTTCGAGACAGGGTCTGCATGTAACCCCAGCTGGCCTGGAACTCGCTCTGTAGACCAGGCTGGCCTTGAACTCACAAAGATCCGCCTGCCTCTGCCTCCCAAGTGCTAGGATTAAAGGCATGTGCCACCCTGCCCAACCATGTTCTACATTGTATAAGGCCCCCTCTCCTTCCAGTTGGGAGGGACTAGGCTTACAACACAGGCATTTTAATATTTTAAAATATTAACACATTGGTTAACATTATTAGATACATTTTATTGCCTCTCTATGTATGATGATTATGTCCTAGTGTGCAGCTTTGGGGATTATACTGGATAGTTTCAGTTGTCAACTTGATATACCTGAGACAAGGGAGCCTCAACTGCACACTTTCCTCTACCAGATTGGTCTCTTCTCATATCTGTGAGGCATTTTCTTAATTTTTGAGTGATGTGGGAGTGTAGAGCTTACTGTGGGTGGCCCCTTGTTACATAAGAAAGCAGGCTGAGCATAGGCCAAGGGAGCAAGCCAGTAAGCAGTGTTCCTCCATGGTCTCTGCTTCAGTTCCTGTTTACAGGCTCCTGGCCTGCCTTCCCTCTGTGGAAGACTGTAGCTGAAATAAACCCTTTCCTCCCTAAGTTGTTTGCAGTCAGTGTTTTATCACAGAAATAGAAAAAGCAAAATAGAAATAGGGACTGTATGCACATACACAGTGAAGCCATGAGAGTTCTGGTCTTCAGTTCTGTTCTTTCCTTTTAAAAATTTTTAAAAATTATTTTCATTTTATGTGTATGAGTGCATTGCCTGCATGTAAGTAAGTGTACTTATGTCATGCAATGTCCTTAGAGGACAGAAGAGAGTGTTGGGCTCCCCTAGAACTGGAGTTATAGACGGTTGCTAGCCACGCCATATGGGTGCTGGGAATCGCATTTGTATCATGTGCTGGAGCACTCAGTGCTCTAACCACTGAGCAATCCCTCCAGGCCCCAGTTCTGTTCCTTCTTGCAGTCTCAGTTTGGGAATCATATTCTAGAAATCAACTCGAAGCATCCAGTGGATCTCGCTCTACCTCATGTTTTTAGTTTAAGTTTTAAGAGCTACTGACTTAAAGTAGTAGAGTAAAAGGGAATTTTGGAGGAGCAAAAGACGACTGTTTGGTACTTTTGGTGATAAATGGCATCCATGATTGTGGAATCATTGAGTCATCCAGTGATCGCTATTTTCTAAATCAGAAAGGCAACAGGCAGAAGCATTTACTTCCCTTGTTGAAGGAGGAAACCATCACAACAATGAGCTTGTGGTAGTCAAAGAATCCAAATTCTCTCTGCCTGGTACCTTCATATGAACTCCTGAGTTCTCCTTGTGTCATTGGACCTGTGGGACTTGGTTAAATCAGATAGACCCAAGAGCAAATGACAGCTATCGGTATTTGCAGCTCTTAAAAGTTTATCAGTTATCATTACACAGTAGTCACTCATTCTCTGTGTTATGCAGATACTAGGAAGCTCGAGAGTAAATATTCATAGGACTCTTGGACAAAACCCCTAAATGGTGGATGATGTGCTCAACTGATTATGAGGTCAAGAGGAATTTGAGGGTCTCACTTGCTAAAGTCATACCACTAGTCATAGTGAGACAAGATCCCAAGCCAAACTTGTTGGACTCCAAAGTCGGAACTTTCTCCAACATACCATCCTCCGTTATGGAAGCATTCCCAGAAGTAGATTTGAGACTGACTCCTGGGATGCCACCCTTATGCTTTGGGCCTCTTCCCATTCTCTTCCATCATAATTTCACTGATAGTATACAAAAGGGTGAGAGAGGAACCAGATCAGGCTGGCAGTACTGGGCTAGGAGTCCCTAGCATGGTCCCAAGCCCAAAACACTGCCTGATAATTCAGTTCCCTCCTCATCCTTCAGTTGAGAATCACTGCCTTGTTAATTAAGAAGACCTGTCACATGGAGCAGGAAGAGACAGAACTCATGTGCACTGAATGCAGGATATACGTTAGATCCCCACCACAACTTCAGGAAGAGCTATAGCACCTGTGTGTTCTGCACACGACACAGCAGATCATGTCTCACATCACCTCTTTTGTAGCATTGCTGGGGCCAAGGGACTGCACCTAGATAATGTGACAATAATTTCCACACTTGACTCTTGAAAAAAATGTCCTGAGATCTACCATGTCTTCATAATGTGGTAAATCTCGGGACCACATGATTCACATGATATAGTTACCACAGGGAAATGGCTCATCAACACTAATAGATTGTCTGTGAGCAAAAAATAAGACTGCCATTTTGGACTCTGTTATTGTAACATACTGACAAATGTTACTGTCATAAATGCTACTAGTAACAAATGTTACTATAACGCACCTCCATTTATCAAAATTTTCCATGCTGTGCTGGGGATTGGATGTAGGACTGCATGCATGCCAGGTAAACATTCTACCACTGAGCTACACTCCAACTCTGGCCTCAGGAATATAGCAATATCTTTCTTTTTTAAATTTTTAAAATTTATTTCTGTATGTGTATGAATGTACTGTCTGCATGCAGATCTGTGCACCCGTGTTGTGCTATGCCGCGGAGGTCAGAAGAGGGTTTTGGATTCCCCTGGAACTGGAGTTCCCCTGGAATTGGAGTTTCAGACGGTTCTTGGCTGCCATGTGGGTGATGGGGATCGAACCCGGGTCCTCTGTAAGAGCGGTCGGTGCTCTTAACCGCTAGGCCATCTCTCCAGCCCAGGAATATAGCAATATATTTCTTTGCTTATTCTCTTCATTCAGGAAATACATTCTATCTTGATGGGACACATAAAAATTTGGGCATCACACATCACTTTAAAAGCAATAGAAGTTCCAGCCGGGCGTGGTGGCGCACACCTTTAATCCTAGCACTCGGGAGGCAGAGGCAGGCGGATCTTTGTGAGTTCAAGGCCAGCCTGGTCTACAGAGCGAGTTCCAGGACAGCTGGGGCTACAAGGAGACCCTGTCCGGAAAAAAGACACAAAAAAAAAAAAAAAAAAAAAAAAAAAAAAAAAAAAAGCAATAGAAGTTCCCTTAAAAATTGTCAGCAGGGCACATGATGACATTGTTTAGCGAAAAAAAATTCAGCAGGATGCCAGGCATGATGGTGCATGCCTTTAATCCCAGCACTATGGAGGCAGAAACAGGCAGATCTCTGTGAGTTCAAGGCCAGCCTGGTCTATGTAGGGATTTCTAGGCCAACTGCGGCTACAGGGAGACCCTGGCTCCAAAAGACCAGAAAAAATTTCAACAGGAAAGTTGGAGGAGAAACAGAAAATAGACGTGGTTTTCTCATATGTAATAAATACTAACCATGGCAAGGGGCAAAATATTGCTATTGCTTATTATTGTTATAATTGTATAGAAACAGACAAAAGAACTGAGATTTAGCAAGTTTAAGTGGTTGGTCTAAAGTCGAGATTTCATTCTGAAGTTCTACTTGTTGAGTTTATATGTTGTTCTAAAATGCTGTGTCCTGGGGCTAGAGAGATAGCTCAGCGGTTAAGAGTGCCGACTGCTCTTGCAGAGGACCCAGGTTCGATCCCCAGCACCCACATGGCGGCTAAGAACCGTCTTTAACTCCAGTTCCAGGGGAATCTGACACTCTCTTCTGATCTCCACAGCATTGCATGACAAGGGTGCACCTACTTACATGCAGACAGTACACTCATAAACATAAAATAATAAATAAAAACTAAAAAAATTTAAAATGCTGTGTCCTTCCCAATCATTAGCGGCATGCCAAAATAATCTTTTGTCTAGTATCCTTCAGGAAGAGCAGCCGAATTTGGATTTGAACAACAAGAGAAATTGTGATGGCCATCTGTCATTTAACTCTAGACTTTCTAGTCTGTTCTCTAGACTTTTTATCAGAATTATGATGCTCAAAATCTTAATCTTATATCACTTCTGTGAAATATATCATCTCTGCCAATTAGAAGGTAGGATTATCAGATACGTTTTTGCCCCATCCATAAACTCTCATCTATCCAGGAGGTTGTTGAAAGCTTTGGTGGACAGTTTCTGGCATGGCAAGGGAATTCTAATTCAGGAGTCTGTCTTGCTGCCTGAGCATAATCCCTGGATTAGAGAGTGGTGCCCCGCCCAAGTATTGAGGGATGAGGAAGCAGGTAAGAAGAAGCAAGGAATGAAGTACCAGGAGCAACTGTCCAGCAAAGAGAACGTGGGGTAATACCTTAGTGGGTAAATATCTGTCCAGCAAAGAGAATGGGGGGTAATACCTTAGTGGGTAAATATCTGTCCAGCAAAGAGAACGTGGGGTAATACCTTAGTGGGTTAATATCTGTCCAGCAAAGAGAATGGGGGGTAATACCTTAGTGGGTAAATATCTGTCCAGCAAAGAGAATGGGGGGTAATACCTTAGTGGGTAAATATCTGTCCAGCAAAGAGAACATGGGGTAATATCTTTGTAGGTAACTATTTCAGGTCCCGCCTGCCTGCATGCAACCTTTTCTGAGGTTACACTATAGAGGCTTTCAGGGAAGACCCAGCAGGAATGAGCCCACAGTGTAACCCACTTGATACCTCCGTCATATAGCATTGTCCACTTTCCCATCTGTTTCCCACTTCTTCACCATGTGTCTTAGGTTGAATTCCCCAGAAATGGACTCTGATTTAGAGATCTATTGGAGAATACATGCTGTAGTAACATCTCTTAAGGAGGTGAGAAAAATGAAAGAGCAAATGAAAACATTTCGTTTTGTATTTTATTATTTTTATTTTATGTGTATATATTGCCTGCATGTATGCAAGTGAACCAGTGTGTCACTTTATGTGACACTTTATGTCTATGTATGTATTGCCTGCATGTATGCAAGTGTACCAGTAAGTCAGAAGAGTATGTTGAATCCCCTAGATCTGGTTGTCAGCTGCCATGTGGGTGCTGGGATTTGAACCTGGGTCTTCTGCAAGAATAGCCAGTGCTCTTAACCACTGAGGTATCTCTCCAGTTCCACAATTCAAATGATTCTTATAAATTCACAGTAAGTGTTCCACTGGGAAAGGTGGCATGTGGAGCCATCCCTGAGTCCCACCCTCTTGGTGGGAAACACGAATGATCATTGACTCTGGGAGTCTACAGTGTCCTGAAGGTGACACTGTCAGAGCAGCACCATTGCTTAGCGGTGCCTTTCTCTGCTCTGTCAGACCTCATGTTTCTGGGTTGTGTGGTATGAATCAGAACTACCGGATCCATAGTTGTCTGTCTGTCCATTACTGTATTTCTTTGTTTTAGAGTCTCTTGGACTAGAATAATGTAATCTTAACAATTTTTAAGCCCTTGGATGGTGGTGCTGGCCAAGACCCTCTTAGTTGTGACCATGAGCCACACATAGAGTATGTGTTGGTTTCATTTATGTGATTTCCTGACCCTTCATATATGAAAGGCTCCATTGTAATCTACTTATCAGAAGTGGCTCTGAATAATCTTGAAGTGTGGACCCACATGGGAAGCTCAACATTAATCTTCCTTGCGGGCAGGCTGGTCATTTGGTAGTGGCTGTAGCTTGATTATTCTCAGGGAATGGGATCACATTACATGTTTTCTTTCCCTGCCACCATGGTCACTATTTTTACCTCCACTGTACCAGGAGAGATGGCTGATTATGGAAGCTGGCTGAGGTCACCTGGCCATGTCATCTTGTTTACTTGGCTTTTTCATGTCTTTTCCCAAATGGTATATGATATAAAATTGTTAAACACCTTTCATTTTTTATAGATCCATTCCCTTGCCCCCTCTACAGATCTCTTTTTCCTGAATCTTCTAATGTTTTGTTTCCAGTATCCTTATGAATCAGGCAAGTCTTTGACCCCTGCCCTTATGCTTGCCTTTGGCTGTTCCTCTACCGAGACAGGATAGAACTTCTTCCTGGGAAGATTTCCTTTCATACTGTCATTTTTGGCTTGGATGTACATGCTGAAGCAACTCACGAAGCCCAGATTTGTCTTCTGTTCCACCCCGAGTCATAAGATAACCTTTGCCCACCCATTTCCCCCCTGCCCCTGTTGGGGGAGAGGTATTAGTCTAAAGAGTGGATCATGGGGGCCTGGACTGGCTGCCTGTGCTCTCTGACTCCATCAGTGCCTGTGTACCATTATACCGCCACTATCACATACTAGATTACATTTGTCTTGACTTATGACTTGGTGGTCTGAGAGATCCTAGCTTATCATGTGAGTCTCTAGCTGCATTGTTGTTTGATGTCCATGGTTCTATGATCCTAGTATGTGAGAAATTGGTTTTGAAATATGAGACAGTGATAATGGGTTACCCCAGAGAAATTTTCTTATTTGTGAGAATAGAGTTTCCTCAAATCCTAAAGAGGTACTCGGAGAGTTGCATTTCTTTTCTTTTCTTTTTTTTTTTTTTTACTATTTGCATATGTAGGTTGTAATAATTGTCACTTACCCTTGGTAGGCTATTCCAGTATGCTATTGTATCTCTATAAATGATACCAATGTGGTGGCTTTGAGTTTGGGGGTTTATGGTCTATGGTTTCAAAGCAGTTGCCACATCTTGGCCATTCTAGGAGGCCATTGGTCTAATGTGATACTCTGTAGAACATCTACAAGTTCCATATCCTTTCAGACTATATTAATTCAGAGAGCGGGAAACTTCACTGAGTCATTATGCAAGACCATCAATGTCCTGTCACTTGGTAGTTAGCAGAATCTAGTGCTTTACAGTTGTAGGACTGAGGTCCTTTCTTCCTGAGAATGTTCGACAGGGGCTGCTGTCAGTTCCTGGAGGTAGCCTGCAGTCTGGCTGCATGAGCCTATCATAGTATGGTAGCCAGCATGAGAGACTCACATCATAGGATACCAAACTAGATATTATATAATGCAGCATCATCACAGGGCTGGGAAGGGACCAGTCTCCTTATCATACACCATATGCAGGACTTGGTGATGGAGAATATTAGAAGATTCCTGGACATTATGGTGGATTCTGGCTGCTGAAGTTGAGTGGCTATTCAACAGTTATACAGCCTTTCTAGATCAAACTGCAGAATATAGACCATAATTTGAGTAGCCTTCTTGGTTCTCCCAAAGTTAATGTATATATAATACCATTAGAGGTGAATAAAGAGAGGATAACTAATTACATATAATGGGCACCTTAGGGCTTTAAGGCTCATTCTTTTGCAGAAACTTGACTGAGAAAAATGTAAAAACAGAGATAGTCCTCTCAAATGAACAAGATTCCACTTATTAATGTATGTGTTCATTCAATCATTCAGCTATTCATTACTTCACTTAACAAGTAGTTACACATAGCAGTAGACTCCCTGGTCATAGGCATGTATTTTAGAATAGAAAAGTACTTGAATTATTGTCAGATAATCTTACAAATAATATAACTGAAATTCAGACAGATTGAGTAATTTACTCCAAGGTCTTGGTGTTTACTTAAGACAGAGTGAATGTTATAACCAAAGTTTCCAAATAAAGCAATGTTTTCAGGGAAGGCAATAGTATAGTATTATATTGTAAAGACAGGAATATGTGACTAATTTTAATTTTATTAATATATTTCCTATTTCTCTGCCCATAACCCAGAGGCACACAATGTAGATTTTCTTTCTACCTATATTTCTCTAGAAGGCTGTGTGCCATCCGAAGCTTTTAAGCTAGAAGTTCTCATAGTCCTGGCTTTGATTTAGTTTGAGCCAAGGGAACAATTTAGATCTCAGAAGTTCTTCTTCCAGCTGTACTTCAAAGCACAGGAATGAGAATGCTGTCCAGCCTCTGGGAGGGGAAAGCTCTAGCTTGCCATTAAAGCCAGCAATCTGCAAAACCACTTCTCTCTCTAAGCACGAAGCCAAGCCCTTTGCCAATCTTCACTGTAAGTCGGGAGGTCACTGACAGGAGGACATTGGCTGGACCTGTCAACTTGGAACCTCAAATTGAATTCACATTACCTCCTCTCTGTGCACTAGGATCTGCACAAGCTTCATTTTCTCATTCTTCTGGGACTGAATTATACACATTTTGTTGCTAGAGCAGTGCCGATTTTGTTTATATTGACATACAAACTAAATTCATTCCATTTAATTCATATCTGAGTTCTGCCAATTCCCAAATTTGCAATCTAGTAGTCAAGAGCATTATACTATTATTACCACCAAGGTGACTTTCCTTGGCATTTGAATGCTGGCATCATGCCAGAGATTAAATCTGGTCCCAAGGAAACTGTTCTCAGTACCCAGGACAGGATGTTAGAAGAGAATTATTTCCATAGTAACCACACAGGCTCCAAATTTGCTACCTGTGGATTTAAGCCTAAATTATTTACACTGCTAATTTATGTTTAATTTTTTAAGTTCTTGCTTTTATATTAGGAAAGAAATCAAGGTTTCAGGTGGATCCTCCTGGCACTTATTTATAGGCAGTGGGTTTATTGGGTCTTCACATGGCAAGGTCATGGGTGGAAGTGGTCTTACTGATAATTGGAATCTAGTATTGTGCAGCTTTCAGTGTTGAGTCTAGCCTGCATATATATATATATATATATTTGTTAGAACTGAAAGCTTTCCTAATCCTGGTATATGCCCTGGCTTTTCCATTCCTTTTGTAGGGTAGGAGGGTGAGTTTCCTCTGGCTGCAAATTATGGGAGGGGGATGGGGCATTGTTCTCAGTTTAGCTTCTCCTTGGAATTCCAGAGATGATTCTTCTGATTAAAGGCACCTGTTTTTCTATACTTCTCAGGCCTGGGTGGAAAATTCCAAGTTTGAGTTTTCTTATTATTTTCTATGCTTTTCTACAAACAGAACCCACAGAATTTAGTAACACTTGCTATTAGTGAGAAAGGTGCCATTTTGGCTCTTATCCATGTGACCTTATATATTTCTCAATGATTTTGAACCTAGGTATGCAAAGCAGTGTCCACTTGACTTCTATCATAAATCCTTACTTCGGTAGATATTTACTGTGACTACTATTAATCAGGCCCAGAGAGAAAAAGAGATGGTTCTAGCCCTTGAAATGTTCACAGTCTAGAGAAAATTGTCTGTTGATGTATCTTCAGGACTTTTTACTTGTAATAAATATTTGGTGAGTGAAAACCACACATTGCACTATAGTAAGACTTCAGTAGAGTCAGAGGTATGTTTGCCAGCTCTCCGGTGATGACTAGGCACTATGTTCCATTGTTGGGCCTTCTGGATGCCTGGGGCAGTTAGATGATAGTCTAAGAATTGCCTTAGCCGAAGAAAAGCTCATTGAAGATCATGCCCCTTCCCTTAGGAGAGTTTGAAACTAGAGCAAGAGATAAAAGTCTGGCTCTGTGTTTCAACTTGAGAGAACTTGAAATGGCTGTCTCAGCTCCAGATCCCTGCATAGGCTCAAGCTGGGGCTTTCATGTGACTGTGCGTCTGTCTCTCAGTTAAGCTTGTGTCTTCTCATCCCTGATTCTTCTATTCCTTCGGGGATGCATCCCAAGAGTACTCCATCATAAATTTTCCAATGTGAATTTCATATTAGTCCTGATGAGGGCATAAGTGCAAACTTTTGTGGGGTTGTCGGGGAAAAGTTAGGACCAGGAAATGGAGCAGAGCAGACAATGGTGAGTTGGGGCTTTTCAGAAGAGGAAGGAAGGATGTAGCTGAAGTGGGTGTGGGAGTGTGGGAACCTGTGTCCTCTGCTGAGCACAAATGTCTCTCATTTGCTGTTGACTTCAATCACCCTGACTTTGCTACGGAGCCACCCAGGCAGAGAAGTTCTGCGCAGATGTCTTTGACCTGCCTATAGCAGTGAGAAAGAGTAAGTGTGGATTTCACAAGCCAGGAATTTGAGGATGCTTCTGCCAGAAGGAATTTCTGGGCAGAAGAGGCAGAAGAAGAATGCCATGCCCGAGACTTCGGATGGCCAACTGTATCTGGAAAGGGCTTGCCTTAACTCCTGGGGTTCCCTGACATCATGCCTAGGTATGTACAAGGTGCCAGGAATGAACAGAGACACAGCATGCCTGCTGTGGCCGAGCAGGCAAGCCAAAATGAGCATCTGTTTCTTCTCTGGTGGGTGCCAGGGTTTCAGGATGAGGCCAGTGAGGAGTGAGTGACCTGGAGGGCAGTAGATGGGGCAGGGCGGGGCTGGGGAGGTGCTCAGGCTGATGCAAAGGCTCCTAACTTTATTTTCTTGGTCATTGATATAAAATATCTGCCCACTCGCTGCCCATGCTTCATAAAAGGAAAAGAAAGTCATTTTGGCATTCTAGAAGACTGAAGATTTCAGTCATGCTCATTACTTCTGTCTCACACAAATTTTGTGAAATTATAATCCAATCCAAATAGTACTGCATATGTGAAAGATGCCAGAAGTCATGCTAAAGTCCGGCTTGCTTGCTAGTGATTTTCATCAAAGAAGTACCAACTCCGAAACTAATTTTCGAGACAGGGTCTCCCTGTAGTCCCAGCTGACCTGGAACACACTCTGTAGACAGGCTGGCCTTGAATTCACAGAGATCTGCCTGCCTCTGCCTCCTGAATGCTAGGATTAAAGGCATGCACCACCACGCTCAGTTGAAAATAATTTTCTTAAATAAGAGGATTAACAGAAATACCATGTGCTATTTAGTTGATTGCAACTATGCTTTGTTCTAAGCCATTTCAGAAACTTCTGGAAACAAAATATAAACTGTCTTAGGAGATGCCCAAGGAGGATGGTTCAGCAATTAGGTCCACTTGGCTCTTACAAGACATGTTCCAGGAATAGTTTGAACTCCCTGCACCTGGAATTCCTGTTTTTCAGCTTGGACTTCATCGGTGGAAAAATGGAACTATTTGCTGCTACCTTCAAAATTCTACCTATGATAAATAAAATTTGAGGGTGTATGGAAAAACTTCTGGCTCCAAACATGCATGCCAATTTTGAGGTTAAGTGTACTGCATGAAAGACTGATCCAAATGACAACCTTACAACCTTCTGGACTCAGTGTAGTCACTGTCCAGCATCCCCAAAGCTCCCCTTATTTGAGTTTGTTTGACGTACCTTGTCCTGTGCCTACAATCTCACTCAGCAGCCTGAATCCAAATTCCACATTTATCTGATTGCTTCTGGATCAGTGCTGGGGCAGACATCAAGATGGACATTTATTGGAGAACATCCATGAGGACTAAAGATGAAGACTGGAGTAGCCAGGCAGAATGTTCAGATGCTGTGCTGGTCTGACTCCCATGAAAAGAGAGAATAGGAAGGATTGGGCGGACAAAGCTGAAGACTATTCCATGGGGGTTTGGCCACAGCAGTAGAGTTTCTGAGCCAATGCTGTTAGTTTAAAAACTTCACCTTTGGGATTGCAAAACTCATGCAACCCCAATGGAAAGCAGTGTGGAGAACTCTTACAAAACTAAAAATGAGCCTACCATATGACCTTCTTATACACTCCTTGACACATACCCAAAGGACTCATTCTATTGCAGAGATACTTGTACATCCATGTTCGTTGCTGTTCTTTTTTTTTTTTTTTGGTCTTTTTCGAGACAGGGTCTCCCTGTAGACCCAGCTGTCCTGGAACTCACTCTGTAGACCAGGCTGGCCTTGAACTCACAAAGATCCGCCTGCCTCCGCCTCCCAAGTGCTAGGATTAAAGGCGTCGCCACCACGCCAGGCCGTTGCTGTTCTTTTCACAAATGCTAAGAGATGGAACCAACCTAAGTGTCCTTCAACTGTCGAGTGGATAATGAAAACGTACATTTATGCAATGGAGTTCTACTCAGTGGCAAAGAAAAATGAAATCATGAAATTGTCAGGTAAATGGATAGAACTAGAAACTTTTTTTTTTAACTTGGGAAACAAAGTTTATTTTTGAGTTAAATCATCATATAGGTGAAAGAGATTGCTACCAGGTGATACTATATGACAGCAAAATTATAGAGAACATTTGTTTTTACCAATCCCAAAGTAATTGTTATACAGATTTTAATTAAAGCTAATGTGGACAACAGCAATTTATATCACCAATTAACTCAGATGCATTACCGTTTTTATCAGCCTTTAAACCAATATTGTTTAATATGCACATATTTACTTTTACTAAGTCCTAAAACACCATGTATCCTGTAGACAGAGTCTGGGCAAAACTGGATACTTGTTGAACTCACGTCAATTAAATATGCACCAATCGAATATACACCCGTGTCCCTCTCCCAACTAGAAACTTTTATGCTAACTGAAGTAACAGAGACTCAGAAGAACAAATGACATATGTTGCACCTCGTTTGTGGATCCTAGCACAGAATCCTTATCTGTGAGTATGTATCCTGATGTAAGTGCAGGGACTGGGAAAATGAAAGGAACCAGGGAGGTAAAGAGAAAGAAGGAACCTGAGAGAGAAGAAGAGTAGGAGACAGGTGTTACTAATGGAGAAATAGGTAAAATTGGGGTAGTTAAATGGGAGGGAGAGAGGGAAGGTTACACAAGGAACTCTGGGGAGAGAAGGGAAGAAGGAGCTCATGAGAGGGGGCAACATAAGAGACAGTTACCAAGGGGAGAAATGTGGAAAAGGGGGATACTTTAAATGAGGAGGGCATGGAAGGAAGGCTGGACAGGCAAAGCGAGAGAGAGAGAGAGAGAGAGAGAGAGAGAGAGAGAGAGAGAGAGAGAGAGACTAGCTACTGTAGAAAACTAAAGGGAATCATATTTGTCTAACAACCTAATGACAAATTGCACATGCAATATTTCTACATAAGTCCATGTGTATAGCTGAAGGCTGTATGACAAGAAACAAGGCCAGACAGGAGAAAGCTTTTCGGTTGTTGACCAGGCTATTCTAAGAGACTCCCAAAATTATAGAGGCTATTGCCACAGCACTTGATTGCCTCCAAGAACTTGAAGGTGAGACTCTATTGCTGAAGACAGGACATGTTTCGAACACAGGATTTGAAGCAATGGAGCTGGAACTGACCTGGAAGCCTCCTCACCTGAAGGCTGGCTCTCACAGATTTGGAGAACACTATATGAGCTGTTAAGGGAGAACACCAATCAGTGGTCCAACCCTAGCTTTAAGGCTAATAACCAGCACAGAAAATGCCATTGGTATAGTAGTGGGACTTTTATCTTGGGGGTAATCAACAGCTACCTAACTGGACTTAAAACTCATTCAGTGGGAAGCAGTTTACGTATAGTACTGTGAAAAAACAGCCATATACACATGGCTGGAGAGGTCATAGGTCTTAAAGAAAACTCCAAGGCTGTCATGATGCTAGACAAATGTGATTCCTTACTATGTCCAAAATATGGATCACTACTCATCAAAGAAACTTCTTTTCCAATAGACAGAGATTATTACAGAGTTCCACAACTGGTCATACACAGAGATTGTCTGTGACTTGTCCAGGCTTAAGTGGCATATCTATGATGCAACCTCTACTACCCCAAGGCTCAAGGAACATAGAACAAGTGGTAAAGCCCATGATAATGAATCTCTCAATTCTTATCAATGAAACTCTCTCATGCAACAGAGGGACAGGAACACTAAAGGTCACAAATGGCCAATGTACAGAGAATAAAACTTTGCAGAGTCTGGGTCCTTGGGCAGGACTCCTATATAAAACTCTACCCACCCAGGGCTCAGGGACCATTGTGGAAAAGAGAACAGAAAGATTGTAAGAGCCAGGGAGGCAGTGCATGACCGTATGGAAATAGAGTCCTATGGGCTCCTGGGACCTTGCCCATATGAACCTACAGTAATGGTATCAGCATGGACAAGACACATGCATACTCAGATGGACAAAAACCCAATACAGAACTGTGTAAATGGGCAGCAGGCCCCAATAGTAGCTGAAGAGCTACTGGTAGCTGATTATGGCTGGGTGAGGAAGAGCTAATTTAAAAGGGAGGGACTCTGGATCAGCTGACTAGACCTCAGTGGATGAACTTGCACTGAGGATCATTTTGGAACACTAGCTTGACATGATGGGCCTTGACACAGATGACAGAACCTATGCATTCCAGTGGGGGGCTGTGGGAGGGTTCCAGTCGGGGAAGGGGACATAGAGATGATCGGCATGTTCTGTGTGTGAAATACACAAAGATTCTACAAAGAAAAGAGATCAACACTACCCTCTCCATACACATGCACACACACACACACACACACACACACACACACACACACACACTCCCCACCACCACCACCATGAATAGGAACAGGTTGACTATAATAACTAGTTAGATTCATGCATTGGCTGGGAGCAGCCTAGGCAAAGCATGATGTCTGCTTTCATGCACATCAGGGCCGAGTCTTCTGTCCATGTTCCCTGTAGGAAGTCCTCTCAAGGACCCAGGAGATGTGTTTCCATGGTCACCATAATCTTTCATCCAGACAGGAGGCTCTTCAAGAAGGCATGAACTGATCTCACATTATCTACCTCCTCAGGGACCTCATAGTGGGCGAGTCTGGTCCTCAGAAAGTACTTGGTAAATATTTGTTGTACTACTGCCAGAAATATATTTGGAGGGAAGTAGAGTTGAGTGAGGAGTTTGAATTTATATGTTTGGAAATGGAAAGTTATTGAAGGTTCTAATATCTGAAGTGTGTGTAAAAAAGGTAGGATGGATTTAAGTGGGAATTTTCACCTTCGCTGTATTATAGGACTGTACTTGGTGGTTAAGCAAAGAAATCAAGGTACTGACAGCAAAAGATGTTGGAGTTGGTATTTTTAGGATTTGCAAACTTGATTTAGGAAAAACGAAGAGTTAAAGATGACAGTGAACTTCTAACCTCAGGGACTGGGTGCATGGGGCAAAGAGAAGAAGAAAAACTGTTATTTCAAGGCCAGTTGCCAACTTTAGAGGGAGATTTGTTGAGCTGAAGGTTCTTAAAATGTCCAGGTGGAAGTGTCCAACTGACAGCTAGAATTGCCCATCAGGAGCTTGGCAGAGACATCCAGGCTAGAGAAACATATTGAGTAAAAGGGGTGATGAGACCAAGGTGAAACTAGACAGTGGAGTTCAAAGATTAATTGAAATGGGCCTGCTGTATGTTTTGTAGACAGCTGCTAAGCCATTTGTACCTTCTTTTGTAGACTTGAATAAAGCAGACAGAATGATGCTGTTCACTTCTATTCTTTTGATTCTTTGGCGAGAGGGATTTCTCTTATGTCTATTTTTTTTCTCCTCAATTGTGGGCTCTCCAAGACTCTCTTTTCACCTTTGAAGTTTAGAGAACAAGCACTGTGATTGTCACAAAAGCTATGAAGTCCTGAAGGGCAGAGGCCTTGCTTATTTGTGTCTGCTGTCTAAAATGGTACCTAGACCATAGGAGGCACGAAGTGAATAGACTTTGAATTGAATGATTTAATTTGCATAATTCTTTATAGTTTAGTACATCCTTGAAAATACCTCAGAGCCCTTGATCCTAACAATATTGTTGTAAACTGTGATAACTCAAACAATGAAATGAAACTTCCAAGAGGTCAAGTAGCTTCCTTGAAGTCTGCAGTAGGTATGGCTGAATCAGCCAGCAAAGCTACTTTATGCTCAGTCACAAACAAAAACTTTATTTTATTTTTTGAGATGCAGTCTCCTATAACCGAAGATGACTTGAACTGCTAGTCCATCTGCTTGTGCCATAAAGTACTGGGATTACAGTCTGTTCCTCAGTGCCCAATTCCCTGTGCTTATTTTTAACCAGTCTATGTCTTTACACTTTTTTTTTTTTGGTCTTTTTGAGACAGGGTCTCCCTTTAGTCCCAGCTGGCCTGGAGCTCACTATGTAAACCAGGTTGGCCTTGAACTCATAGAGATCCACCTGCCTCTGCTGCTCAAGTGCTGATATTAAAGGTGTGTGCCACCACACCCAGCTTATGTCTTTACTCTTAATATAGGCTTCTTTTTTATTGATTTTTGTGTATTTCATACACAGCATCTAAATCAATCTTTAAAAAAATTTATTTAGGGCTGGAGAGATGGCCTAGTGGTTAAGAGCACTGACTGCTCTTGCAGAGGAACAGGGTTCGATCCCTAGCACCCACATGGCGGCTGAGAACCATCTTTAACTCCAGTTCCAGGGGAGTCCAACACACCCTCTTCTGACCTCTGCAGCACTGCATGACACTGGTGCAGAAACCTACATGCAGACAGTACATTCGTACACATAAAAAATAAATAAAATAAAAAATTTATTATTTTATATGTATGAGTGTACTGTCTGCATGTAGGTTTGTGCTCCCGTGTCGTGCAGTGCCGCGGAGGTCAGAAGAGGGCGTCGGATTCCCCTGGAACTGCAGTTAAAGATGGTTCTCAGCCACCATGTGGGTGCTGGGGATTGAACCTGGGTCCTCTGCAAAGGCAGTCGGTGCTCCTAACTGGTAAACTATCTCTCCAGCCCCCTCAATCAATCTTAATTCTAATCTTTAAAAATTTTTTTTTTTAAATTTTATTTATTTCTGTATGTGTATGAATGTACTGTCTGCATGCAAATCTGTGCACCCGTGTCGTGCAATGCCGCGGAGGTCAGAAGAGGGTGTCGGATTCCCCCGGAACTGGAGTTCTGGAATTGGAGTTTCAGACGGTTCTCGGCCGCCATGTGGGTGTTGGGGATGGAATCCGGGTCCTCTGCAAGAGCGGTCGGCGCTCTTAACCGCTAGGCTATCTCTCCAGCCCCTTAATCCTAATCTTAATCCTAATCTCAATACCCCCTTCCACACTGGCTCCTCCCACTGCACCCCCACAGGCATTCATACACTCTGTCATCTGTGTTAAGCCTATTGTGTCAAGTTAGTGTCCCCAGATGTTCCTCAGTACAAGTTCATGCACTGATGTCTAGTCAGCCCATTCAGAGACCCTCCCCTTAAGAAGATCAGCTCTTTCTCACCCAGCAGTAATCAGCTGCCAATAGTTCTTCTGTTAACCTTGGGGTCTGTTGCCCACTTCCACACTTCTATGCCCGGTTTTGTCTGATTGAGTTTGCATGGGTCCTGTGCGTGCTGACACCACTGCTGTAGGTTAATATGAGCAGGGTTCCTGGAGCTTGTAGGACTCTATTTCTATATGCTCATGCACCTCCTCCCTGGCTCTTGCAATCTTTTTGTCACCTCTTCCGCAATGGTCCCTGAGCCCTGGGTAAGTGAAACTTAATATAGGGGTCCTGTCTGATGGCTCACACTTTGCAGACTCCTAATCGCCATGTTTTGGCCATTTGTCTCCTTTTGTGTTCCTGGCCTTCTGTGAGGTGAGCAATCTTCATTAGTGAGTGATGTGAGATATATTAGTGTCCTCTTTATCTAGTGTTCTGTGTTCCAGGAGCCTTAGGTGTAGAGATTGCATTGTAGATGTGCCACTTTGGCTTGGAAAATTCACAGACAATTTCTGTCTGTGACCAGTTGTGGTACACTGTAACAGTCTCCATCTGCTGCAAAGGAAGCATCTTTGATGAGTGGTGACTTGGGTACTTGACTGTAAATAGAAGCACACATATTTTGTACTTAGTGCAGTGAGCAAGGACTGATGAGCAGAACCAAACTTTCTAGGGAAGAAGCCTGGTCCTGAAGTCCTGGACAAGGTGTGTGTGTGTGTGTGTGTGTGTGTGTGTGTGTGTGTGTGTGTGTGTACCTCCCAAGATGAATCTAACAAGCTATGCTGGAAAATTGAACTGGTCTGAGTTTGGGAGATCAGGATGCAGTGGGTGGGTCTGGGCCAAGAAGGTAGTCCAGAGATCTGGGGTCCCAAGAGCGAAAGTGGGACTGTTCCCGGGGTTAGAAGGAGAACATGATGTGTGGCTGGGGAGCCTACAGTTGGCTCTGGCTATAGGGAAGTCAGATGCAATTAGTGGGATCCACCAATATTTTATTTATTATTTTCATTTTTTTAAACTTCCCTCACTGCCCCAGGTTCTATAGTTTTCTTTCTCTTTTCTTTCTTTCTTCTTTCTTTCTTTCTTTCTTTCTTTCTTTCTTTCTTTCTTTCTTCCTTCCTTCCTTCCTTCCTTCCTTTCTATTATTATTTATTTATTTATTTATTTTTAATTAATTAATTAATTAATTTTAAATTTATTTCTGTATGTGTATGAATATACTGCAGGTTTGTGCACCCGTGTCGTGCAACACCGCGGAGGTCAGAAG
The DNA here is from genome assembly GCA_009823505.1 of Rhizomys pruinosus. NCBI lineage: Eukaryota > Metazoa > Chordata > Mammalia > Rodentia > Spalacidae > Rhizomys > Rhizomys pruinosus. Next base: position 5,464,079 of record VZQC01014560.1, read on the forward strand.
AGGGTGTCGGATTCCCCTGGAACTGGAGTTCTCCTGGAATTGGAGTTTCGGACGGTTCTCGGCTGCCATGTGGGCGCTGGGGATCGAACCCGGGTCCTCTGCAAGAGCGGTCGGCGCTCCTAACCGCTAGGCCATCTCTCCAGGCCCTATTTTTATTTTTTATGTGTATGAGTATACTGTCTGGATGTAGGTTGGTGCACCCATGTCATGCACTGCTGTCGGATTCCCCTGGAACTGGAGTTAAAAACAGTTCTTAGCCACCATGTGGGTGCTGGGAATCGAACCCCGGTCCTCTGCAAGAGCAGTCAGGTGCTCTTTAACCTCTGAGCCATCTCTCCAGCCCCTTATTTTCATTTTTATGTGTATCAGTGTATTGCCTGCATGTATGTAAGTGCACCCATGTCGTGCAATGCCCATGAAGGTCAGAGGGGATATTGCATTCCCTGAAACTGGAGTTACAGATGGTTGTTAGCCAACACACAGGTGCTGGGAACTGAACTGGGTCCTCTGCAAGGGCAGCCAGTGCCCCTAACCACTGAGCAATCTCTCCAGCCCTGGCTTTGTCAATCTTGTATCAATAAAGACTTTCATGATTGCTGCATAACAACATTGAGAAGGAGGCCCTAGTTCTCAAGAATCACATTTCTTCCACTCATATTTCATTGGCTGAAGAAGATGCATGACTGCTAACCTCACCTAAGGTAGGGCATCCTCGCCCTGAGCCCAGAACGGGCACCATTGGTGAGCAGCTTGCTCATCATCACACACACAAAACTAGACTTGAGCTTACATTTCTGGTGCCAGATGCTGGACACTTTTTACTGTTTGTCTCATGTTTTATTTCTTACTAATCAGATTCAGAAAACTGCCCATATTACTGCCAGTTTCCAATATTTAGTTCCTATTGCAGGAACATTTACATTCTCCATCCCTTTTTTGAAATTTATTTTATTTATTACTTTAATTTTATGTGTATGAATGTAATGCCCGGATATAGATAGGTGCACCCATGTCGTGCAGTGCCTTCAGAGATCAGAGGAGGGCATCAGATCCCCTGGAACTGGAGTTACAGATGGTTGTTAGTTGCCATGTGGGTGCTGGGAATTGAACCCAGGCCCTCTGCATGAACAGCCAGTGCTCTTAACCACTGAGCCATCTCTCCAGCCCAGCCTTTTCCCTTCTCTTATTCCATTTTCTCTTGCCACAGGCCTAAACCTGGTCTTGGTTTGCCAGTCTTGTATCGACATTGGTATTGGAATATAAAGACTCAAGAGTCTCACAGTATCCCAGATTAGTAGCGCGGGATATTTGGGAGGAGGGCCCAGCAGCTGGGTCTCACTCTGCTAATTGTGTTACTCCTTTCCCTTTTGAGCTTTTGAGAGTGAGAACTTCCCATGGGTGTGAACTTGTCCTCAGCTTGGCCTGTAACTCCTACTCTCTAGGGTCCTTCCTGGCAAAAGCTGTGTTGGAGACACACCGTAGGCCCTCAGGCCTCCCTGGGTGTCTCAACTCTGTACAAGACCAAATCTGCATCTTGGTGGACATTCATATATCCACTCTTCTGGGGACGGGAAACATGGCCAGAATGTTGTGGTGATGAGCAAGCTGCTAGTATCTCCTTCAATGAGGGGAGCTCAGGACCCCCCCCCCACCCATGCTGGGATTTTGACTGGCTTGGTCTTGTGCAGGTGCATTCCCCCCCACCCCCCACTGAGCCCAGAAGAACGGCACCACTGGGGAGCAGCTTGTGATGAGAGGAACCTGAAGATCAGGAGCATGGTGAATAGACAGGGGAGACAGAGGGGACATTGGTGTTAAGTGGTCTGGGTAGAGAGGAAGACCCAGGCAAGGCTTATTTTTATGAAGAGCTCCTTGGCCACTAAACTGGGTCCCGAAACGTATGAGTACTTAGTCATTTTCTTACAACTCCCTGGTCACAGTTTATCACTGAGGGATCCCAACATAGGAACTTAGGGTAGGGACCTGGAGGCAGAAGCTGAAGCACAGGCCATGGAGGAATGCTGCTTACTGGCTTGCTCCCCTGGCCCATGCCCAACCTGCTTTCTTACACAATACACAACAACCTGCCCAGAGGTGGTACCACCCACATCACTCAACAATCAAGAAAACGCCCCCACAGACATGGCCACAGGCCAGTCCAATGGAGGCAATTCCCCAGCTGAGGCCCCTTCAACCCAGGTGTGTGAAGCTGACACTAAAGCTCTCCAGCACAATATCCTTAGAAGCTTGGAGTTCACAACTGGTTAGAGCTAAGCTACTTCCCCTGCAGCCCAAGATGACTGCTTCTTTGACTTAGAACTGAAAAAATCCTGAAGCAAAAATAAAGACTCCAGGGTCCTGTCATCAGCATAAGGAAAGCTAACATTAATGCATCTTTGTTTTGTGCTAGGCTTAAGTATTGAGGTTATTTTCTTTAGCCTCAAAAGATATGGAGTAGGTATTTCGAATGCCTTTATTGCCCCACCAATGAAGAATGCATGGTTCATGAGGGCAGGTGTTTTTCATTTATTTTCATGTATCCTTATTTCCTAGACTAGTGAGTACTATACATTAGGTGCTCAATCTGTATTGGATATTAAGTTCAAGGTCACTGACTGAACAACAGAGGAACTGAGGTAGTCAGATTCAAGACTCTCCCTCCTGCACAGTGCATTGTAGTAACCTCTAGTCTATGTTTAGGACTCATGAATTGTGATGTATACAATGTTTGCTTATCATTTCATGTTTGCTATCTTGTCCTGGTCTATGAACAATTTGAAAGATAGAGATGGTGACTGATTTTTTTTCTACAGTGTTTTAGCCCACCAAAAGTGTAGGAAGCTTTCTTTTTTTTTTTTTTTTTTTAATTAATTTTTTTTGATGCTTTGTGCATTTCATACATTTTTTCCAATTCAGTTCAGGCTTATTTCCCTTTCCCTCCCCCCCACCCCCACCCCATCCCAGATCATGCATTCTGCCATAACTGTCCTGCATCTTTCTCTCAGTTTTTTTTTTCATTTTTAGCTATAAGTGATAATCCATGAGTACAAGCATCCTTCATGCAAAACCTATCTGCAGGCTGTTGTGCCCAAACACCTACAGCCCCACCATCCAGTGGGGGGTGACAGGTTGTTTGTTCAATCAAGTTGATCAAATGAGTGTCCAGACTACATTGCTGTAGTTTCACCATTCACCCCAATCGCAGCCCTTACATTCTACCACGCCCCCTCTTCCGCAGGTTGTTCCCTAGGCTTAGAAAAGGGGCACAGGTGGATGAGAGGTAAAACAGTCCACTCTCTCTGGAGCTGTTGACTTGGACTCTGGTCAATTCTGGCTGTTTCCTTTCATGGGCTGACAGTTTGTCCAGGAATAACCTTTCGATCCTACTAATGAAGAACAAGCAATTAGATATATAGGTATTTAAGCAGCACTAATAGTTATGGTAGGTTACTTTAGCATAGACACATGTTTGGATATGTTAATCCATGAATTACAATTTTCCCCCCTGTTAAATATGACAGGGTCTTACTGTGGCTTATAACATCTAACCTGTAGAGGATGTAAGCTTGTGGCATCAGCCATGGGTTATTTCTCCAAGGGGAGAGCCAATAGCCAATTAGATTTGGGATATACAGGCACATGGCTGCCTCTGCTGCACAGTATTTCCAGGCAGGTGAGGTGTAGCTGGTGCTGACGGTGGAGTCTTGCTTGACTCAGGGAGACCCATATTTGCTTTATTGGTTTAGTGGCCTTTGGTAACACTCTCTGGCATTCCAGAGGCCATCTGTACACTTGCATGTGTGGTCTCAATACATCCCTCCCATGTTAACGTCAGGTCTTCGGCAGCAGGGTCTTATTGCCTCTCCTCCTGTAGGTATCCCAACTTAGAGGCAAGGAGCCCTTACCTTTTGTGGGGCCTTGGATCCCCTGGCCAACATCCACCTGGTAGAACAATCCATTGCTGATGTCAGAGCTCCTGTATTAATATATTTTGCCTGAGTGCATAGCCCTAGGACTTTAGTATTATATTTGGTTCTGAACAGAGAGTAATCCCTTCCACAGTTCCCATGTCTAGTAGTCAATTAAAGAAAGCAGTTTTACCGGTTTTATAAGAGATCACCTCTACAATAGTTGTCTCCAATTTACCTCAACGTGAAACCACAGGAAGCTTTCTTTTTATGCTGAACAGGAACCACACGGCCCTGCTAAGGGGGATGGGGGCGCAGTGCCCGCTTTGTGGGCACAGTGGGGAGCTGATCCCTCAACGCAGAGGTCAGCTGGCTACTTCTTGTAGCCCTGCCTGGATGGTACTTCCAACTCAGGCCCTTAGCCTGAACCCACGAGACACGTGTTCCACTCTTGGCCGTGGCTTCTCACCTGCCCAGAGCCTGGACAGGAATTTCAGGCTGATGGCTGATCGCCTCCCTTCAGCCAGTACCCACTCACAACACCAGCTACCCAGATTGGTGATCCGCAAAGGAATCTCTTTCTAACCCACTGGCCACCGGAAGGAAATGCAGGCCTACCTTGGCCTGTATGCATGAGATAATTAAAAATAACGGCCAGAAATTCCCTGATGATGTATGAAATTCAAATTTACTCCTTGCTATGGCCTGCTAAGTCAGTTCCCAGAGCCAATCATAGCCCCCCCCACCCCCGCTCCCCAATTCGGAGCCACTGCACACCTTGCCCCACCCAGCATCACGCACTTAGGCCATGCTGCTTGCTTCTCCTTGGGGCGGGGCCAGACCCTCAGCCACGCAGTGAGACATGCTAGTTGGAAAGCCAGCCTGCAATTGGAACTGGATTTCCTACACAAAGGCAAACAGTAAGTGGGAAATTCATGTGGATTGGCTGCTCAGCTGCAGGGTCCTTGGGAGTGGAGGTGACAGGCACACCTCTGACATCCGGTTTTCAGTGGGAGGGGGAGGGTCCATCTATCCACACCCCTCCTTGAGGAGACAAGAGCATGTAGTTCACTGCTCCACTAGGGGGCGCCAAGTGCAAGCGAATCGCCAGGGAGGTCTAGGCAGCTCTCAAGTAGGGTAGGCTGGCTGGGCTAACCTCAGAAAGGTAGTCATGCCTCTAGCTCACTCTGCTCTCTCCATGCCTGGTGGCAGCTTTTACAGTCAAGGCATTTGGAATGAATTCTACTCTCGTGGGGCCAGGACTGTTCAGGTCTCGGGATCCTGATGCTTCTGCCAGTGCTGACATATGGATTTGCCTCAGGAGAAGAGAAGATAGAGTTTGAAGGACTGCCAGCCTAATAGCAGGCTGCTCTGGGTTACAGGGGAAAGCCCTGAAATCAAGATCTAGCAAGTGAAGGGTGCTTCGTCTTTCTCCTTTCCTTCTCCTCTTAAAAAGCAGGAGCTGTTACCATTTTCATATTTCAGACAGAAGTCATTTAAAGTTGAATCTTCCCTTTCTTTTAAAAAAATTTTTATTCTTTGAAAGTTCCATACATTTATGCATTGCATATTGATTAAATCCACCCACTACTACTGCGCTCCAGCTCCCTCTAGAGCTCCCCCATCTCCCTCACAGCTTCGTATCTTTTTTTCCCCTTTTCTGTTATTAATAGTTCATCAGCCGGGCGTGGTGGCGCACGCCTTTAATCCTAGCACTTAGGAGGCAGATGCAGGCGGATCTTTGTGAGTTCAAGGCCAGCCTGGCCTACAGACTGAGTTCCAGGACAGCTGGGCTACAGGGAGACCCTGTCTTGAAAAGACCAAAAAAAAAAAAAATTCATCAAGCCCAGTTACTGCTGCTCATATGCACATGGTACATGAAGAACCTGCCAGTGCCCACATCCTCCCAGGACAATGATTCTCCCTCCTCAGCAGCCATCAACTGCCAGTATCTCCTTTAATGAGGGGGGCTCAGGACCATCCCCCCATGCTGGGATTTTGACTGGCTTGATCTTGTGCACATGCGTGTCGTGTCATGTACAGAAGTCAGTAATTCACAACTCTCTCCTCCACCTGTTATTACATTCCTTCTGTCACCACCTTCTGTGACATTCCATGAACCTTGGGTGGTTGATCTAGATGACCATGCACAGCTGACCATTCGGAGTTATTTATACTCAGCACTTTCATCAGTCATGAGTCACGGCAGTAACCACAGCCTGTGCAAAGGGAAGCATTTCTTGATATAGACAGTAGAGAAAAATCTACTTTTGTCACCTCTCTATAAACAAATGTAATTTCTTGCTATATCCCAAATAGGTATCCTTATATTTACAAAGTGTCTCTTGTCACTGATCAAAGAAGCTTCAGATGGAGACTATTATAAAGTTCTACAACTGGTCACACACAGAGTAAAAGTATCTGTGAGGTACTTAACAAGTGAGATATTTACAATGCAACCTCTATACCAAAGGCTCAGGGGACACAGCAGAACCGGTGGCAGAAGGAATTTTAATTAATCAACTCTTACCAGTGAAGCTTCTTCATGCAACAGATGGTTATTAACCCAGTAAGTCGCAACTGGTTAAAGTCCAGCGACTAGAGTCTGTAGAGTGCTTATCCCTGGACAGAACACCTATATCAAACCTCTGCTGATAACGATTCAGGGATCACTGTGGAAGGGGGCGGGAAGATTGTTAAAGCCAGAGGTGATGGATGACCGCAGGAAAACGAGAAGCTGGCCAGCCACTCATACGAAGTCACAGAAATGGTGACAGCATGCGCAAGACCCACGCAAGCTCGGGCCAGACAAATTCCAAGTATGGAAGTGGAGAAGTGGATAAAATCCCCAACCTTAGCAGAGGAACCATTGGCAATTGATACTTTCTGGAGAGGGAGTCAGGTTTTTAAAGGGTGTGATATCAAATAGGTAAACCAGGTTCCAGTGGATGGGCTGACTCTGAAGGACATTTGGAGATACAATTTAACTCAATAGGCCTTAATAGAGCATGAAAAAATCTGACAGGGAGCTGAAAGAGGAATGTGGAGAGATGAGGCGTAGAACCAAAATATGATCAAAATATATTGTATGAGATTCTCAAAAATTCAAAATTTGTTTTTCACCAAGCAGTGATCAGCTCCCAGTAATAGTTCCTTGGCTAAGGTTGGGGCCTGCTGCCCACTTCCCCAGTTCTGTTCTAGATTTTGTCTGGCCTTGTGCGTGCTGACAGAGACCATTGGTGTAAGTTCACATGAGCAAGGTCCCAGGTATGGGAAAACTCTGTTTCCTTGTCAGGCACTGCTCCTGGCTCCTTCTGCCTCCTGCAGTGGTCCCTGAGGCCTGGATGAGTGAGGTTTAATATAGGAGTCCTATCTAGGTGCACTCAGTCTGGAGAGTTGCTCTGGCTGTCCTGCAACTCACTCTGTAGGCCAGGCTGGCCTTGAACTCGCAGAGATCTGCCTGCCTCTACCTCCCAAGTGCTAGGATTAAAGGCATGCACCACCATGCCTGGCAGAATTGATCTTTAAGGGACTGATGCTAGATAGGTTGAACAGGCTCCAGTGGATGAATGCATATTGAGAGACATCTGGGTACCCAAACTTGACTCGATAGGCCTTAAAACATGAAAGAATGCATGGAATCCTGTGAGCAGATTATGGAGGGTGCAGATGGGGAGGGGGTCAAAGTATGGTTAAGATATATTGTATGAAATGCACAAAAATTCAATAAAATTACACATTGAGAAGTTTGGTTTTTTTTTTTTATTATTATTTATTTTTGTATGTGTATGAATGTATTGTCTGCATGCAGGTCTGTGCACCCGTGTCGTGCAATGCCGCGGAGGTCAGAAGAGGGTCTCGGATTCCCCTGGAACTGGAGTTCTCCTGGAATTGGAGTTACAGACGGTTCTTAGCCGCCATGTGGGTGCTGGGGATCGAACCCGGGTCCTCTGCAAGAGCGTCGGTGCTCTTAACCGCTAGGCTATCTCTCCAGCCCGAGAAGTCCATTTCTGATGATATGCTTATTAAAATATCTTTTTCGGGGGTGGTTGTCTCTTTTTT
>VZQC01014560.1:5485919-5555012 GCA_009823505.1 Rhizomys pruinosus
TAAGGTCCATGTCTTTGTTTCCTTCCAGGGAGATCTCATTGTAGGAATCTTCTTTAGGACTGGTAGAGTTTGGCATTTCTTTCTTTCTTTCTTTCTTTCTTTCTTTCTTTCTTTCTTTCTTTCTTTCTTTCTTTCCTTCCTTCCTTCCTTCCTTCCTTCCTTCCTTCCTTCCTTCCTTCCTTCCTTCCTTCCTTCCTTTCTTTCTTTCTTTCTTTCTTTCTTTCTTTCTTTCTTTCTTTCTTTCTTTCTTTCTTTTTGAGACAGCATCTTCCTTTATTCCCAGCTGGCCTGGAGCTCACTCTGTAGACCAGGCTGGCCTTGAACTCACAGAGATCTGCCTGCCTCTGCCTCCTGAATGCTGGGATTAAAGGTGTGTACCACCATGACTACCCAGCCTAAGACAGTTCTTAGCTGCCATGAGGGTTCTGGGAATCAAACCTGGGTCCTCTTCAAGAGCAGTCAGTGCTCTTATCTGCTGAGCCATCTCTCCACCCCCCCATGTGGATTTATTATGAGCTTTTCCCATGTTTTTGTTTTTTTATTGTGTCTTTGTCATGTAGTTTGTTGTTGTTATTGTTGTTTGGATTCTGGTGCTAATCTTCAGATGTTAATGCCACACTGGTATTCTGCTGGGCACCTGTCTAGCTCTGCCCACCTTATCAGTCTTAATAAAACCATTGTATGGCAGGAATTGGACTGTTCTATATATGTGGCATTGTATAGATTCTCTCCATTCTCTAAATAATTCTCACTCATTATCTATTCATTTGATACCTATTTATCAGCCAGGGATGTTGATGACTGACTCACCCACATATCAAGAAGATGCTTTAGAAGATGCAAACAAGCCACATGATCCAAGGACCCAGAAATGCTCCAGAGGCAGGTGGGGGACACTGGTTCCTAGCTCCTCAGTGCCTTTGCCCTGCTATAGCTGCAACTCTTATATTTGTGTTCCTGGGCTCAAGATCATTTTTTCTGGGGTACGGTGTCTAAGTGATTCAGCCTGAAGTTCATGCACAGTCCTTGATCAGGGGATTATTGAAGTGCTGCGTATTTTTATTGACAACCTCCTGTGTGCATAACTTTTCTGGCCATCTTTTGTTTCTGCAAAGTTGGGGTATTATGGCCTCAATATTTCTACAGTGAATTAGTTTAACTTAAAATGCTTGTAGCAGTACATGGCACAGTATGTACTCAGTGAATATTACCTATTTCTGTTATTGTAATTACTATGATTTTAGTACCATTAGGATAAGAGCACTTCTCCTTGACCTCATGCCCAAGCGACTGCCTGAGGGGAGGCCTGCATTTGCTTTTCACTAAGATGCATTAAGAAGTGAACCTTCTGACACTTGGTCTGGATGGAGAGTATATGAAGTGGGAATTAGTCATGGCCTCGTTAACAATTTTAGAACATTCACACTGTACCTGCTTGCAGGGTCTTGAATTGAACCAGTAAATCTCACATTCCGCAGCCCTGGCTGAGGGAAGAGCTTGACTTAATGGTTTTGAAAGGCCTCCTCTTCATGACTCAGTGACTTCATTCAGGAACTGGCTCCTCTGGGGGTGGAGGGCAAGGGAGGCCAACACTGCTGAGAGGCAGGGGAGATCACTGTCAGCTGCTGCCCGGGCTCTCCCAGGGCACTCATCTTGGCTTAAGTAGTAGAAGAAAATTAGGCTGAAGAAATCAAGAATGGTTGGGGAAATTGCTCTTTAGAGGGTACATGTCGGGATGCCAGGTCCTTAGCTGGAATCATACAAATTCACTCCTGACCTTGTGCAAATGAAGCTCTGGTATGTCTAGGGAGGTGTTTGGCTATGTCTTCTGTATCTATACTTTGGTGTTGTTTCTCCTTTGGCCTCCCAGATTGCTGAGCAATGCATGCTCTCACACTTACTCTTCTCACTTAACTTTGGCCTCTACCCTAGAAAACCTACCTCTCTTCTATACCAGGTCTTTGGGCCTCAGTTTATTTATTTTGTTACTTTTAAACTATTTTATTTAGTATCTTTATTTTGTGTATATGAATGTTACACCTACATGTATGTAAGTGCACTGGTGTCATGCAATGACTGAAGAGATCAGAAGAGGGTGTTGGATCCCCTGGAACTGGACTTATGGATGGTTGTTAGCCACCATGTGGGTGCTGGGAACTGAACCTGGGTCCTCTGCCAGAGCAGCCAGTGCTCTGAACCCCTGAGCCATCTCTCCAGCCCCAGGTGCTCTTTTTCCCTTCAGCCTTCCTCACACAGCATCTAGAACTGGGTCATTAGGATTTGTTTCTTTGCCTCTCCCACTGGAAAGTGATCTCAAGGCCTCCAGAGTCTGTGCTGTTTGTTCAAGGTTGCAACCTTAGGGTCTGCTCAAAAAGATGTATGAGTGAGTAAACAAAAAAAATGAGTCGACAACGGAGTGAATAAACTAATCAAGGATAAATGGTCATTTCTGTTTATGTTAGTTTTAAGGACCTCACTCAAGCATGAGAGGATGAAGAGGTTTGGAAACAGATTTTCAAATATTATTCTACAGCTGCTCCTTTTGAGACTGAAATGATCTCTATTTAAAAATTTTTTCAGGGCTGGAGAGATAGCCTTGCAGTTAAGAGCACCGACTACTCTAGCAGAGGACCCAGGTTCGATCCCCAGCACCCACATGGCGGCCGAAAACTGTCTGTAACTCCAGTTCCAGGAGAACTCCAGTTCCAGGGGAATCCAAGACCCTCTTCTGACCTCTGTGGCATTGCACGACATGGGTGCACAAACCTACATGCAGACAGTACATTCATACACATAAATAAATTTTTTTCAAAATATTTTATTATTTTTATTTTATGTGCATGTATGTAAATGCATGTGTGCAAATACACCCGTGTTCTGCAATGGCCATGGAGGTCAGAAGAAGGTATCTGATCCCCTGGAACTGGAGTTACGGATGGTTGTTAGCTACCATGTGGGTGCTAGAATTCTAACCCAAGTCCTCTGCAAGAATAGCCAGTACTCTTAACTGCTGAGCCATCTCTCCAGCTCCTACCTCTCCTTTTTTAAATATATAAAACAGAAATTTCCTGATGATGAGAAATATAAAGACTCTGTGCCACTTTTCTCCTTTTCAATTTGGGCTAACAAAGCTTCTTGGCAGAATTTGAAAACTACTGTCCCTAAAAGGATAGTATTGTTCTGAGAAGATTTGAGCAGAGTAACCATGGTATAGCAGGGTCCCTGATTCTTGTCAGCCATAGATGACAGCCCATGTAATATATGTATGCTGGGCCACTTGTCCTGCTATTTTGTTACAGTGAGTTTATATTTTATTTTGTGCACATGTGTGCATTTGTAATGTGGGCATGCATGCACCACTGGGCCTGTGTGGAGGTTAGAGGTACACCTGCTGGAGTCTATTCTCATCTACCATATAGGTCTCTGGGGCTAAGCTCAGGTAGTCAGGCTTGCTGGCATGGAATTTTACCCAATGAGCCACCTGTCTCACGGATATAGAAAGTTTTAATCCTCACAGTGATCTTATTTGGAGAGGAGGAAATGGAAGTGTAGAGATGTTAGGAAACTCTGGAGTCTTACAAATGTTGAGTGACCCTTGGGGTTGCTTGCTGAGCCTTGAGCAGCCACATATGCCCAAGTAGCAGACCTTCCACGAAGAACAACTGCCATCTACTGAGGATGGTTTTGGTGGTCACAGCACTTACTGTCCTGGATGTGACTCCTTCGACTGTCACTACACCCTGGGAAGTGCTGAAGCATCCATAAAATAGAGCTCTATGCATTCCTCAGTGGGTTGTCCAAAACCCCTGCTGTCAACAGAGGGTTAAATAGAAAATAATCAGCCCAAGTTCTCTTTCTCTTTCCCTCTCCATATGCCTCCAAATGTCTCCAAATGTGGATCTATCCACTGGAAACTTCTTAACCTACCAAGAGTCACACCCTTAGAAAAAGACTGACTACCCCTTCCCAGAAGCTATGGGTTTCCAATAGATCCTCAATTAGGGTTGGGGCTTCTTATCACCTCCTCATGCTTATGCTGGGATTTTGTCTGGCTTGAGCTTACATGGGATTGTGCATGCTGCCACCAATGCTGTGAGTTCATATGAGCAACTGAACAGCTATTTGGAAAACTCTGTTTCTTTGTTAGACCAGCTATTTTCAAGGCCCTCTGCCTGACCCATCCTGGTATGGTCCTCATCATAATCCCAGGACCCATTCCCTGACCCTATGCTGGATCTCCTACCTCCCAAAGTCGGGGTTTGCCTCTCATTTACATTCTGCAAATCCATCAGTCACTATCCAATAAAATATTCACAGAGAGTAAATGTTTGAGTCCTTGCATGCCTGAACACATATCTGCCTTCATACCTGGCTGATTAGCTGGAGAATTCTGGGATAGAGATCACACCTAGAAGGCCCAATTCCTGTGGTTTCTATGTCTAATGCTGTATGCATGACAGGATCCAATGTCATGCTGGAACATGGTCTTTTGGTTATGATCCTGTGACCATTTTTTCTCCCTAGCACTTTTATGAATTTCTACCTACCAACCTCCAGGATGGATCAGAGAGCAAAAGACCCACCTCCAGGATGATCAGAGAGTAAAGGACCCATCTCCAGGATGGATGAGAGAGCAAAGGACTTGCCTCCAGGATGGATCAGAGAGTAGAGGACCTGGCTCTAGGATGGATCAGAGAGCAAAAGACCCACATCTAGGATGGATCAGATAGTAAAGTACCCACCTCCAGGATGGATCAGAGAGCAAAGGACCCACCTCCAAGATGGATCAGAGAGCAAAGGACCTGCCTCCAGGATGGATCAGAGAGTAAAGGACCCACCTTCAGTATGGATCAGAGAGCAAAGGACCCACTTCCAGTATGGATCAGAAAGTAAAGGACCCACCTCCAGGATGGCTGGAGAGAAAAGAACCTGCCTCCAGGATGGATCAGAGAGAAAAAACAAACAAACAAACAAACAAACAAACAAACAGAATCAGTGGAATGAATATCTATCTATCATCTATCTATCTATCTATCTATATCTCTATCATCTATCTATCTATCTATCTATCTATCTATCTATCTATCTGGATCTGTGTCCTGGGTTACCTCCAGAGAGATCTTATTGTGGGAGTCCTCTATAGGACTGATAGTGTTTGGTGGGGATTTCTTATTTGCTTTTTCTATGTTGTTGATCTTTGTGCTTTTGGCATGTGGCTTTGATTCCTTTTGTTTGTAATCTGACATGAAATTCAAGTGTTTCTTCTTGCAGGGGAAAAAAGAAAAGAAAAGAACTTCTCCCTACCCCTCTACTCTGAAACATAGAGACACACCTTGGTGTGGGTCTTTTTATCCAAATATTCCAGGTATCTAGAATAGTTCCAGAATGGTAAAGAATGTGTTAGGTAAACAAGTGTTAAACTCACAGTGCTAGACACCCTTAGGAATTCGGATTTAGAAGTATATGCCTCCCCATCTGGAAACACTTCCAACAAAGATTTGATAATCCATAAAGAGAACTGGTGATCTCAGTTTTTTTCTTTTTCTGGAACACTACTCTTCTGGTCAGATCATCTAAGTTGATTCTCTGATTTTCTCTCTTCTATACTCCATGCTCCTGTGTTTGTGTATTTTTCCCCCTACAGTACTGGAGATTACACCCATGGCTGCACAGATACTAAGCCTGTGCTCTACCTCTGAGCTACACCGCAAAGCCCTGATCCATGATGACATCATTTGTCTATCTCTAGATCAGTTTCCTTGAACTACCTTCCAACCTTATTTTTTCATTTTTAGCTTTCTTTTGATTTATTTCTTTTTACTGAATTTCTGTGTATTTCACACAGAACATCCTGATCATCTCTATACCCCCTCCCCCACTTGAACCTTCCCACAGCCCATTCCCCACTGTAATTCATACATTCTGTCATTTGTGACAAGGCCCATCATGTCAGGCTAGTGTCCCCAGACATCCCTTGGTGCAAGCTCATCCACTAGGTCTAGTCAGCCCATCCAGAGCCTAATCTACTTGAAAAGATCAGCTCTTTCTTAGCAGTAATAAACTGCTAACAATTCTTTGACTAAGATTGGGGCCTGCTGCCCATTTACACAGTTCTGTGCTGGGTTTTTGTCTACTTGAGTTTGATGAGTCTTATGTATGCTGACATCATTGCTGTAGGTTCATATGAGCAAGGTCCCAAGAGCCTGTAGTGCTCTATTTCCATATGGTCATGGACCTCTTACCTGGCTCTTACAATCTCTTACCCCCTCTACTGCAATGGTCCCTGAGCCCTGAGTGAGTGAAGTTTAATATAGGAGCCCTGTCCAAAGACCCACATTCTGCAAACTTTTATTCTCTATGTGTTGGCCATTTGTGACCTTTTGTGTTCCTGGCCCTCTGTTGCATGAGGGAGATTCATTGATGGAAATTGAGATATGCTTTAGCATTGTCTTTACTCCTTGTTCTGTTCCATGAGCCTTAGAGCCACATTCTTTTTATTTTTTTTTCACTCCAAAAACATGCTTTACTTCCATGTGGGACTGCCAGCATGAATGGCCTGCAGACATGTGGTGGAACTGGACAGCATGGCAGGGGGCAGGGGTAGAAAGAGGGGGAGGACAGAGAGAGGGGACAGAGAGACAGAGAGAGGCAGAGGGAGACAGAGATATGGCAGCTGGGGTCCACCCATTTATACTCATGGAGCGGGGCCTCAGGTACAGGGGAAGGGGTCAGAAGATTGACAGCTTCTGGAGGAAGTGGGCACCTGTGTGCCCCTTGGGATTCTGGGAAGCCTGGACCTAACAATCCAGCCTTTTGCTTTATGATAAGGAAATGGGGTGCTGTTCTCTCCTGTATCTGCTTCAGAGCTGATGGAGGGCAAAGTCTTGGGGGGAACAGCTGTCAGGCTGGAGGGTTAGAGTCTGGTTTCCCATTTTAGCTGTTCTGCCCGGTGGGTTAGGTCCAGATTGATAGTGGCCAGTACTTAGTGGACATTTTCTCTGCAACTGAAGACAAGCTGGTTGAGTCTTCTGGGTGCAATAGCAATTGGAAGGTCACTGTCTAGGGTCTGCAGAAGGAGAGAGGGCCTGTACCCTGGTTTGAGGAATTGGAAAAAAGTTTTAGTACACAGAGCTCTAGAATGAGGGCCAGCTTTAGTACACAGGGCCCCAGAATAAGCTAAAAATGTTTTAGTACACAGAGCTCTAGAATGAGGACCAGCTTTAGTACACAGGGCTCCAGAATGAGCCACAACCATGAGAATATTAAAGGTGGTATTTTCTGGCATGGCACATTAAGTCTGTCATCTATCTCTGAGATATTTTCTAACATGACACAGTAGATTCCTAACTTGGCACAGTACGTCCCTCACCTATCTCTCTGGTAATAAGCTATTTCATTTTCTCTTCTTTAGATTACAGTTTCCTGTTGGGGTGTTTAAAACCACACAGTTAGCTCAGATAAATGAAGTTTGTTTTGGTGTTAAGGTCAGTTGAGGTTCTGGTCCTTAGGGGGTCACTCGGGCCTTGCACCTGGCTCTCTTCACCAGTTCCATCTATGTGAGGACAAAGTCAGGCCTTGCTTGACTAGAGCTTCCCTTTGAAGCATAAGGAGTCTCTCCTCTATATGGACTTTCCTCCTTTGACTGGACTCTGGCAGGATGAAGTCCTTTTAAGTGAATCTCCAAGACTTCCCTGGCACAGGATGCCTAGTGACTCACTGCCACAGGACATGCACAAAGTTGCCGATGCAGGACCCTAGGACCCAAGTCGACCTCAGAGGGTCCCTTCAAATCCCTCTTGCCAAATCAGATTGGAGCTTCAAGTGTGGTTGTTAAACCTCCAAGAGGATTATTTGAATGAAGTTGGTACTTTAATTACCATATAACTCCTAAGTAAAGCTTGAACATTGACTTAAGCACTGTTAATAAATTCTTAATTGGTGTGGCAAAATATTCTGACTAATAATAAAAGCTCATGGTAGGTGCCTGGTGGTCATGGCTGTAGCACAGGCTAGAAAAGGATACTAATTCCTGGCTTGTGTTGCTGGCTCCTGTTCAGCCTATTATATACAATATAGAAATATCTGGCCCAGAATGGTATCGCTTACAATGGTCACAGGCCTGTCCAATGAAGGCAATTATTGAGGTTTCTCAGCACAGGTGTATCAAGTTGACATTAAACCTATACAGTAAGTCCTACAATTTGTTCTTTAAGGTCTATGAAGGTAATTTAGGTACTCAAAGTATAATGATTTAAACCATGCAAGGCAAAAGTTTCTAACATAGCCCATGAAACAAACCCAAGATAATAAAGAGGTTAAAACCAGTACCTTCTCAAATGAAGGCTATGTCACTTGTCCCCAGATTTTGAATTATAGCTTTGAGAAGGAAAAGGAGGTGGGGGGGGTTGTCACGTACCAACAGGAGACAGGAAATGCTTAGGGCTCACCCAAATTGGTTACATTCGGACTGTCCGTGTGGTTAGTCTTTACTTCTGTAAAACCTAATTTCTCTTAAAAATATTAAAAGTAACATGTGCAAAGTATAACAGATATATAAAATAATTTTAGTATGTGTGGGTAACTCTATTTATGTATGTCTGTTTCACTTGAGGCTGTATTAAGGTATATAGTACCTGGTAGGTGGAACACAATTTCTTGTATATGCCATAATTACATTATAGAATTCTTAAAAGTGAACAGTACTTTACACCTATACTCATAAATAAGGTTCTAATAAATAAATTTGGTGATGACACTTTATAAAGGTTGTGCTGAGCAGAGGCACATGCACTACAATCATACACAGACAGATCTTAATATGCTGTTTAACAATGTCATACACATACACACATTTATCCACACATTCCTTTAAGAGGTTTTTATCCCAGTGGTTGTGGGGAAAAAAAACACCTTTAGAAATATTATTTAAAACATGCAGCTCTGATTAATTGCACTGCCAAGGCTGAGATGATGTCTTGCACCTTTGGTTCTAAAACTATGAACTTATTGAAATACTTTAACAAGTGATGGAAAACAGGATTTATATATAATAAAGAACTGACAGTATCAAATGTACTTAGGCTGTTTCACTGAAGGGAAGAGATTTCAGGGGAAGCTATGTGCCACTGTTCAAGTACCAGAGTATGAATGAATCTAGGGATTTAAAAACAATTTTATTTATTTATTTTTGATGTGTATGAATGTACTGTCTGCATGTAGGTTTGTGCACCCGTGTCGTGCAATGCCGAGGAGGTCAGAAGAGGGCGTCAGATTCCCCTGGAACTGGAGTTAAAGATGGTTCTCAGCCACCATGTAGGTGCTGGGGATCGAACCCGGGTCCTTTGCAATAGCAGTCGGTACTCTTAACCGCTAGGCCATCTCTCTAGCCCCACGAACGAATCCAGGGATTTTTAAAATGGTCTCTGCTCAGAATGATTGTGGCACAGTGTAGGAGAAAAAGAAAAGAAAAAATCTGTTAGTGAACCCGTAAGGCTTAAAATCAGGTCTTCAGACATCTGGAAACAAGAAAAGAAAGAAAGAAAAAAAAACTGGAAAAGAAAATTTTTTTTGTTGTAATACCTGTGGAAAAAAATAATTTGGACAGATAAGAAATAAATCCTCCAAATAAGCAGTGTAGAAACCTAGGAACCCAGGTTCAAATCAGGCCTTTGAAAAAATTTAAGAGGCATGCCAAAAGTAAACTTAATTTTTGTTTTCGTGTTTGTGTGCAACATAGAATAAAAGAAGTTTGAAGTGGCAACTTTGTTTTGACAAAAACACACAGAACATGGACACATGACAATTACAAAGATACATCGAAGAATGGTTATAACACACAGACAGGTTGGACAGACACATGACCTAACCATTAACTGTGGCAAATGAGAAAATCCCTTTTTTATCTAAAGTTGTCCATTGGTATCGAGGGATGTGGAACCATTAATTGCAATTATCACATTTACAAAGAATCATTTAGAATTTAAGACTCTGCTTAGGTGTACACCTGCAAGGATGGTGGACAGGGCAGGCAGGAAAGTCTGGTGGTTTGCGTATATTACCTGCTAATTTAATGAGAATAAATTTGGTTAGTGGTAAAAGAGTCTTGTATCCAGAAGCAGACACAAAATGGATTTCTGAAAATGGGGTTTATAAAGAAAAAAACAATGAAATGGAAAATGCCAAAATCTGAAATAATCCCTTAAAATTAGGCAAAAGTCTTGTAAACAAAATATAAAAAAACAAAAAACAAAACAGTGTTTGTTAAAAGGCCACATGATGTAAAAATCTCAAACAAAAGCCTGTAAAAATTAAGTATCCATGCGGAAGTAAAAAAAAAAAAAAACAAAATTGATTGTATTTTGAAATGGATGAAAAATCAATAAAATCAAAACTTGGTTACCCTGTATAAAAATGTATTAATGCAATTCCAGTTGACTTTGTATAATCCAATATAAAACACAAAAACCAAAGTTGTGAAAGGATCAGAATATGCCATTAAATAAATTGCAAGAGAATTAGAATATAGAAATATGGAAATATAAAAATAGAAATTGAATATGGCATTAGTTATTATAAGGTCTGATGTAAATTTAGGCTTTCCGCCATGCGGTGTAGCAGAGGGTGTGGTTTAGCACCACCATGGAAATGGGGGCATGTGCAGACAAAGCCTCAAGATGGCGGCTGAGGAGTGGGCATGGGTTAGCACGGTTGCCATGGAAATGAGGCAAGCGGGCAGTCTGTTACTCCCTTTTCTGTTTGAATGCACCTGTGGGAAAAGCAACAAGCAGTGGTGGCAGGGCATGGGTGGCGGTGCCTGGCGGTGAGGGAGAGCCGCATGACAGGGGTGGGGGTGGGCACAGTAAAAGAAAGAAAAAAGACTGCAGAGAGGAGAGGAGAGAGAGAAAAAAGATCTGTAGGAAGGAAGTGAAGTGTTTTTAGTCTCAAAAGCACCACCCAAGGACTAAGGCACATCCACCTCAGTGTCAGGGGGTGCCGGTCAGAGACCCCAGGTCTATGCGAACAACGTATGGGTCTCTGAGACGGGGTCTACAAGCCTGTGAAATCAGAGTCCTGAAAATCACTGGGGAGACCAGAGAAACAGGTCCGGATTCTGTTCCCAACGTCCCAGTGGACGGCAATCCAGACAGAAAAATTGGGGGACCCCCTGATTATGCCGGTACTCAGGGGTCCAAAATGGAATGGAGGATAATGGGAGACTATAAAGAATGGAGGAAGAGGATCAGAGGGAAGACAGGCAGAAAGCAGTAGATTAGAATTCAGACAGGAAGTGTAGAGGCAGAAGGCACAGTTAGAAAGGGGGGCAGAACACACACAGGGTTACACAGAAGGTAGGGGTGGGAGATAGAATCTCCCCTCACTCAGGTGCCCAACTGGCCAGCTGCCCACGAGGTGACTTAAGGGGTCTTACCATGAGGGCCACACGTATAACTCCGTGCTCGGTCACCACATGTGTGGTGAGTGCCTGATGAGGTTAGACCACCCCAGCGGAACCTTGGATTAGGGCCCAATCAGATTCTGTAGCCCTAGAGCCGTGGAACCATAACACGCATGCTAACTCTCATGCACAGTCACATGGGGATAGAGCAGGGTGGGATAAGAAGAGACGTACCTCATCCTGAAATGTGGAAGCCGGTTGTCTGGAGAAATAAGGGCTGGCAGGTCCAGGGGTTGCAAAAATTTTGTTGGGGGGTCCTTTCTGGGATGATAGCTGGTGAGCGCTCTGCCAGATCACAATGCCGGTGAGCACTCCACCTGATCAAAACGTCTCAAGCCCCGACCAAGTCCATGGCACCATAATGTTAGGTTATAAAAAGGCATGAACCCCAATAAAAGGCACATGAGGCTTAAGTCACTCCAAAAACATGCTTTACTTCCATGTGGGACTGCCAGCATGAGCCGCCTGCAGACACGCGGTGGAACTGGACAGCACAGCAGGGGCAGAAAGAGGGGCAGGACAGAGAGAAGGGGCAGAGAGACAGAGCCGCATTCTTTATTCCAATTCATGGTGCTAGTGGACACTGACAACAAGCAGAGTACTTTCTTATTGAAACCGAATTTCTGCTCGTTGATTCCAAACTAGCAGTGGTGCTCTGAACAGTAAAACTGTAGCAGCCATCAGGATCTTGCCAGAGATGCAAGTCTCATTTCAGATTTGTGATAACCCAGAAACGCTGGAATGAAGATGATTTGCTTTATGGGATTTCCTATTGTAGGATATTCAGGTTTTCTTAGAAAGAGGTTGTAGCAGGAAGGCAGGTGAAGGCTCAAGTCCAGCAACCCCTGCTCACCCAGGTAAGCAGCAGAGGCTGCATCTCTCTATGGGGTGGGAGGACTCCTTGCCCCTCTATATCTTCTAGCAGATTCTAACCATCATGGTCTCATTTTCAATTTCATTTCTGAGACCTCTGTCCAGAATCAGTACAACAGTAGAGAGGCTCACTGGAGTGGGTCCACAGGGTTCTGAATTGTCCTCTGGGGAAACAACATATTCCCACTGTGCTGCCCTCTCCTGAGTCTGTCCAGTGCGTTTGGAACTTATGAGACATGGGCAAATTTCATGCAAGCCATAGGCAGAAACAGGGTGGATGGAAGAAGTGTCTAAGCTGTGATTTCTTAAATGAATTTCAAATTTCCTTATCTTGTTCTGGGACCTGTTCCAGACACCCCTCCCAGGTTCATCTAGAGGAATTTTCACAGGGAATTTTTATGAAACAGCAATATGTCCTTTGGTGCATAGTCAGCTTAAGAGTGGCCACTTTCCCACCTTTTGTTTCCAAAAAGTCAATTGCTTCATTTATTTTATCCTGCTGGGGCAGTCAGCTTAATTAGCATCATGACCCCAAGCAATCAATTTATACTTAACATACATACATATATATGTGTGTATAACAGAGTACATGAAATTGGGTGGGGGTAGTAAAGGATGCAGATAGGAGATGCAAATATGCAGGAAAGTCTCCAAACATAACAGCTGAGCCAGATTTTAGCAGAAGGATGGAAAGTTCTGGGAAGATGCCTCTCAGCTAAAGGAAAAAAACCTAACTGCTATATGTTGTCATGGATTTGTCTGTATTAAAGGGAATTCCACAATTCTGTCAGATCAGTTGCTGTTGTGTAGCAAAATGAGCAAAGGGAGCACGGAGGGGCATAAAGAAATAAAAAAAGACATGCGATTTTATTATACTATATATTTCAGTCCAGAACAATGTTTACAGTTATAAATTCTGAGCTTTGACTTAACTGAAAATTAGTTCTATTATTCTTGGATGCGGAAGAGGAGGATGGGTGTGTATTAAGGGAAATGTTTGCAAAATGAACTATGTCTTCCTTTGGTAGAATGAGGCCAGCAGATAATCTTCAAAATTGAGAAGTTGGGACTGGGCAGATGGCTCAGTTATCAAGTGTTTGCCTTGTGAGCCTGAGAACATGAGTTTGACCTTAGGACCAGCATAAGAAAGCCAGACACAATGGCAACTGCTTATAATCTCAGTACTAGACAAGGACAAATGGATAGCCGGGGGCTTTCTGAGCAGCTAGCACAGCCTACTTGATGGCGTGCAAGTTAGTGAGAGACCCTGTCTCAAGAGAGAGGTGGATGCACCTGCAGAACACCACCTGGAGTTGTCCTCTGGCTTCCACATGCATCCATACACATGTGTAACATGCACAGACACAAACACATACATTCATGCCAACACAAAACAAATAAATGAATAAGATAAAAGTTAATAAATACCAATATAATCATTAAAAATAAATCAAAAGAGAGATGTTTCTATTAATACCTGCCCTTTGTCCTGCCTGCCTTCAAAAGATTCTGTGTGTATTATGAAAATAAAAAAGCTTCAGGTATTCTTAAAAGTTAAAATGAGTCGTGGTACTCCTTAAGGATATTAATAAGCATTTTGGTTATTTTCTGGGCTTGTGTTAGGGATCACACTTTCTTTTTAAAAAAAATTTTGTCTAAAAATTATTTTTGGTGTAAGCTCATACAAACAAGGTCCCAGGAGCCTGTAAGACTCTATTTCTGAATGGTCATGCACTTGGCCCTTACAATCTCCCCCTCCTCTTCTACAATGGTCCCTGAGTTCTGGGTGATTGAAATGTGATACAGGGGTCCTGTTGAGGAACCCACACCCTGCAGTCTCTTTTTCTCAACACTTTGGCCAGTTATGGTCTTCTGTGTTCATCGCCCTCTGTTGCATGAGGAAGCTTCACTGGTGAGAGTTGAGAGATGCATTTGTGTTCTTTCTACCCCTTGTTCCTCTGTGTTCCATGAGCCTTAGGTGTAGAGGGTCCATTGTAGATGTGTCCCTTGGAGTTGGGCATCTCACAGACACTCTCTCTGTGTGACCAGTTGTAGAACTCTATAATCATCTCAGTCTGTTGCAAAAGAAGCTTCTTTGATGAGTGGTGACTGGGATACTTAACTGTAAGTATAAGGGTCCATCTTTAGCATATAGTAAGAAAGTGGACTTCTTTTTGGATATAAAAGGCTTAGGTTTTTCTCTAAGATCTGTGACCTCTCCAACCATGTTTATTTGTCTATGTTTACAGTGCCACACATGAGTTCCTTCCTATTAAGCAGGCTTTAATCCAACTAGACAGCAATGGTGACAGTATGCACAAGACCCATGCAAACTCAATTAGGCGAAAGCCAGCATAGAACTGGATAAATGGGTAGGAAGCCACAAATTTGGCAAGGAACTATTAGCAGCTGATCATTGCTGGATGAGGGAGAGTTGACCTTCTTTAAGGGAGTGACACTAGACATCCAGTGGATGAACTCACACTGAGGGACATCTGGGGCCACAAACTTGACTCGATGGGCCTTAACATAGATGACAAGATGCATGAAGACCTGTGGGAGGGATATGGGGAGCGCAGACAGGGAAGGAGGGGCCTAACTATGATTAAGGTGAAATCCACAAAAATTTCAGTTGAAATTGGCGCACGCCTTTAATCCTAGCACTTGGGAGGCAGAGACAGGCGGATCTTTGTGAGTTCAAGGCCAGCCTGGTCTACAATGTGAGTTCCAGGACAGCTGGGGCTACAGGGAGACCCTGTCTCGAAAAGACCAAAAAAAAAAAAAGAAAATATCTTTAAAATTATTTTTGAATTTGTGTATTTTTATTTTATGTGTGTGTGTATGTTTTGCCTGCATGTGTGTAAGTGCACTTGGGCATGCACTGTGGGGAGTTGTTTTGATTGCCTTGCTTGATGTGTGAAGACTCATCTTTTCTTGTAAATTTTTATCAAATTTTTGTGTATTTCATACGGAACATCTTAATCATGTAACAATTCCCCTTTTAATGTATGTTCATCCTCTTGGTTCTGTTCCTCTAGAGAGTCATGGCAAATATGCTTATGGCTGTATGTTCATGACCTTCCTGACTATATCAGCTCCTTTAAGCAAGATTCCTGGAGGCTCACAGTCAAATGTCTTTGGCCAATTTAGTCTCCTGATCATGTCTAGTTGAAACGGGAAACTTGGAATTTCACCTAGGTATACTTCTCCTTTTTGGACCATTTTTTTCTAAGGAGGGTGTGCATTTTACAGACTCTGTGTATCTCTGTACAGTTGTTTTTATTGGAATTACCCTTCTTAAAAGAAACTGGTATAATTGGTTGTGTTTGGTGTATAGTTGCTGGTAAATGCACATCAACTGGGTTATTGAATATAATGTCTGGTAAGCCAGTACTTCAACTGAAAGGCAGGGGAAAATCTGACTCCTCTTTTCGATGACTTGATTGTCAGGGCCAGAACAAACATTTGCCTTAATGTCAACCTGGCTTGCAGAAATTCAGCTGTTCCCGAAACTCAGCAGAGGTCAGAACTTGATCTTTCCTTTGTTGGCATTTTGAATGGCAGCTTTTCATGAATACATTGTGCAAGGTGGCTACTGTTGCCATAGGGGAGTTGTGACTCATGAAATCACTTCTTAGCCAGAAATGCATTAAGTTAAAGGAATGAGGCAGTGGCATTTTCTCACCTATATTCCACAGTGTTACTTGCCAGTAATTGCTCAAGGAAATTTGGCCTTGCCAAAGCATACTGAGGCATATTGAGTTTTGCAATGATTTTAGGGTCATTCAATAAATGGAGGAGCCAGACCACATGTGTTGGATCATTAGAAGTTCAGCTTTGCTGACATGCTTTGAAGGGTCAGTCATCCCAGTAGAAAAAAAATGATTAGGTATATTATGTGTCACCATTTTTGGGGTGGGATACCTCTAAAGAACTGCTATTTGGATTCTACTTACCATTTGGTGAAGGAGATAGGATGGAAATGGCAGAATTAAATATGAGGTGAGGAGGGTTCTAGTAGACAAGGTGTGAAGCAAGCTCCGGATGAGGCTGCAAAGAAAGCAGCGTGAGAGAGGTGGCGAGGTGTACGTGGAAGGCTGAGGAATCCTTGGACCCATGGAGACAGGCTGAGAATGGTGGATCGTTCACCAAGAAAGGAGTGCGGGAGGAAGGTCTGGAGAGAAGGGGGCCTGGGCACCTTCAGAAGCTCCCGAGGAAAGCTATGCTCTGTAGATGTAGACATAGGCCCTGTGGAAAAGGGCCCCACAAGTGAATAGCCTGAGAAAATTCCAGAGACTCTAAATATTAATCCATGGAGGGCTCTCAGAAGGCTCTTTCCCTAAAGGCAAACTGACATTTTTGTAATTTTGTTAAATAAGCAGACACATTATGTGAGCAGGAAGGACCTTTTCTTACCTGGAATTACTATTTTACTATTTCCCAAAAGCTTTCCTGTGATATTAGTTTTGAAAATATTGATATGCGTAGGCAGGCTCTTTGTTTTTTTAAAAAAATTATTTATTATTTTAATTTTATTTTATGCATGTGAGTGTAGTAGTTGCTTGTACGTGAGTGCACCTGTGTCACGCAATGCCTGGAGAGGTCAGAAGAGGGCATTAGGTCCTCTGGAACTGGAGTTAAGGTGCAGGGAGTGGAACCCAGGTCCTTTGGAAGAGTAGCTAGAGCTCTTCACTACTGAGCCACCTCTCTAGATCCAGCTCAGGCTCTTTGTAAATGGTATATAATAAGGATAATTACACCAAAGAAAAGAATATAACAACAAAATGTAAGTTTGGCTAGATTGTACGGAGCACAAATGTAGTTTGAGAAATGGTGTTGGCGATCTGATGGCGACCATCTGTGAAAGGCAGTAGCGCCCACCCTGCGATGAGTTGGCATTCTCCAGCAGAGCAGAACAAGTGAAGTTTACATATACATAATATGAGGAACTGGTTCACATGATTCTGGATGCTGAGAAGTTCCTGGTTGCAAGCTGGAGACCGGAGACTACAGGTGATGTAGTCCAAAAGCCCCCGAACCACAGAGTCAATGGTATAGAGTCCAAAAATTGGGCAGTTCATTAGCTTTTTTGTTGCTGAGACCAAAATATCTGACAGATTCAACTTAAGAAAGATTTATTTTGGCTGATGGTTTCAGAGGATTTTGTCCATGACTGCTTGACCCCATGTGCTTGGACAGAACATGTTGGTGGCAGAACACGTGGTGAAGGAGCTTCTTCACTTTATAGCAAACAGGAAGTGCGACTGAGACAGGACAGGGTCAGAGAAGAGATATCCCCAAGGGCTCACCTCCTCCCATCCAGGTAACCACTTTTTTCCAGCTGTACCTAAAGTTTCCTGAGTTCCCAGATCCACGTGCTAAAGTTTCCTGAGTTCCCAGATCCACCTCCTAAAGTTTCCTGAGTTTCCAGATCCACCTCCTAAGGTTTCCTGAGTTCCCATATCCACCTCCTAAGGTTTCCTGAGTTCCCATATCCACGTCCTAAAGTTTCCTGAGTTTCCAGATCCACCTCCTAAGGTTTCCTGAGTTCCCATATCCACCTCCTAAGGTTTCCTGAGTTCCCATATCCACGTCCTAAAGTTTCCTGAGTTTCCAGATCCACCTCCTAAGGTTTCCTGAGTTCCCAGATCCACCTCCTAAGGTTTCCTGAATTTCCAGATCCACGTCCTAAAGTTTCCTGAGTTCCCAGATCCACCTCCTAACGTTTCCTGAGTTCCCAGATCCACGTCCTAACGTTTCCTGAGTTCCCAGATCCACCTACTAACGTTTCCTGAGTTCCCAGATCCACCTCCTAAGGTTTCCTGAGTTCCCAGATCCACCTCCTAAAGCCTCCTGAGTTCCCAGATCCACGTCCTAAAGCTTCCTGAGTTCCCAGATCCACCTCCTAAAGCTTCCTGAGTTCCCAGATCCACCTCCTAAAGCTTCCTGAGTTCCCAGATCCACCTCCCAAGGTTTCCAGAGCTTCCTTGCTTGGTTCCAATCATTTAACATATGAGCTTGGGAAGGCCATTTCATATTCAACCACTACAGTGTGTGAAAGCCCAAGAACCAAGAAATAGCTAGTCCAGGAGTGACTCCAGATTTCTTCCGCCTTTCTGCTCTGTTTAGGCTCTGAAAGGGAAGAATGACATCTACCCATATTGGGAAGAGAGTTCTCCAAGTCAGATACTGTGATGTTTAATCCTGTCAATTAAGTGGGATTTAGAGTGACCTACCTAGAAGACACAACTCTGGATGTGTCTTTGAGGGTATTTCCAGAGAGATTTAACTGAGGGGTAAAGTCCTACTCTGGATACGAATGGCAAGATCCTGTGGGCTGGGGCTCCAAAGTAAATGCAAAGGAGACAGAGAACCAGGCCAGCACAGGCATGGCATTCTTCTCTCTGCGTCCTGACTGTGATGTGGTGATACTTAACCAGCTGTGTCATACTCCTGCCACTGTTCCTTTCCTGTCGCGATAAGCTGTGTCCTCAATTGTGAGTCAAAATAAATTCTTATTTTCATTTTTAGAATATTAGTTTTATTTTGTGAGTATGAATGTATGCCTGCATGTGTGTAAGTGCAGCCATGGTGTGCAGATGCTGCTGGAGGTCAGAAGATGGCACTGGATCCCTTGAAACTGGAGTTATGGATGGTTATTAGCTGCTATGTGGGTGCTGGGAATTGAACCTGGGTCCTCTGCAAGAGCAGCCAGCACTCTTAACTGCTGAGCCAGCTCTCCAGCCCCAAACTTTTACTTTCTTAAGTTGCTTTTTGTAAGGTATTTTTCCACAGCAATGAGAACAGTATAATAATACAAATGCGGGGCTGGAGAGATGGCCTAGTGGTTAAGAGCACCGAACGCTCTAGCAGAGGACCTGGGTTTGATCCCCAGTACCCACATGGCAGCTGAGAACTGTCTGTAATTCCAGGAGAACTCCAGTTCCAGGGGAATCCGACACCCTCTTCTGACCTCCACGGCATTGCATGACACGGGTGCACAAACCTACATGCAGACAGTACACTCATACACATAAAAAATAAATAAATAGTTCCAAGACAGCTGGGGCTACAAGGAGACCCTGTCTCGAAAAGACCAAAAAAAAAAAATAAATAAATAAATAAAATAAAAAAACTTGTTTAAAAAATAATAGACATAGATACTTGCAAATTGGTTTTACATGAATGTTACTTACATTCATTGCTTATGCTTAATAATTTGGCTCACGTCAAAAAAAATGCACTAGTTACCTAATTGTACAGCAGAGTAACATCAATGTTATCTGAAAACAACTGTTATCATATTGTAGAATCCCTTAAAAAATAAACAAATAAAAGAGGGAAAAAATAATAAAATATTTAAAAAAAGAACACTCATTGAAAGGTACAATTAAAAAAAATAATACAGACACAGATCTTATGCAGAAATTCTCACACAGATACATCCAGAAATAATGTTTAATCAAATAATGGCTTCTCATGGCTCTATAGACTTGATCAAATATCACACCTTCTTGAAGTGTTCGCATTTTATTTAGTAGGAAGACAACATAACGCCTATTTCTGTTACCCTTGTTTTATTGCAGACATGCGTATGTCTGCAATATCTTGAGGAGATGCCTACCTGGCTAGACTTCCTGGTACAAAAAGATCAATACATATGTGATCACTGGGTTTGAACCTCCTAAGAACAGGTTAGGCTGTAGTCATGAGCTCTAATGGAAATTTGATTATTTAAATTGAAGAAGTTTGCACAATATACAAGTTAACTGAAGTGATTACAACCACAGTTTTGATGACTGTGTGACATTCAGACTGATGAAAATGGAAATGCTGGCTTAAATGAAGCTATTTCCATGGGGAGAGAGAAAAAAAGTTTCACAAGTGTCAACAGCACATGACCAAATCAACATCTGGGTATTAATAGCTATAAAAATCAGGATAATCAGTGACATTATACAGGCACATGCACATGTGTAACTGAAATATTTTGTGTATGAATGTGTGTGCATGTTCTTCCGTTTGTGTGTGTGTGTCCGTGCGCACGCGCGTGTGTTTGTGTGTGTACAGGAGTGCCAGCACAAGTGCACATGTGTGTTTATTTTGTGTATGAATGTGTGTGCATGTTCTTCTGTTTGTGTATGTGTATGTGTGTGTGCGTGTGTGTACAAGAATGCCTGTACAAGTGTGCATGTGTGTTTCTTTTGTGTATGAATGTGTGTGCATGTTCTTCCGTGTGTGTGTGTGTGTATGTGTGTGTGTGTGTGTACAGGAGTGCCTCCACAAGTGTGCATGTGTGTTTAGAGGCCACAGGACAACCTGGGGTGTTGTTCTCCAGGTGCTCTCTCCTTTAATTTTGAGGCAGGCTCTTTCACTGGCCTGAAGCTCATTAAGCAGGCTAGGCTGGCTAGCCAGCAAACCCTAGAGATTGTCCTTGTCTCTGCCTCTCCATTGCTGGGATTATAAGTACAGGCCCTCCTTACAAAGCAAGCACTTTACTGACTGGGCTCTCACTCCTCCCAGTATTTCTTACTTGCAGTCTGCCACAGTTCTTGCTTAGGAGGCTTTTCTGGGTAGTTCCTCCAAACAATGGCACAGAAATCACTCTGGAGCCAGCCTGGGGGCCACTCAATGTCCCATCCGGGGCCAGATTGACTGAAAGTGGCCCTCTCACCTACAATCAGAGATCTATGTCGAGGGTTGAGCCCTCCCCACCTGGGTCTTGGGAACACGAGGGGAGGCTAAATGATGAACCGGAACACGTGAGAGCTTGGGACAGGCACAGAGGAGCCAGGCCAATCAGCAGGAGGACAGTGTGGGACTTGGCCACCCATCTTTCTTTGCTACACCTCCCAAGCTTGTTCCATGTCTACCTGGCCCAGAAGGGCTCCTGGGGCTCTTCACCTCCTTTTCCTTGTAGCATGGTCACTTGATCATCGCCTGAAGATTTCAGCCTACTGTGCCTCCTAGGCAGATGCTTGATAAGAGGCAGGAGGTCAGTAAACCACAGAAGGGGTTTAGGAAGGGGTGTGTCAGGATCAGATTTCCATTTTTGATTTACTGCTCTGGCTGCAGCTGTATGGAGGACGCTCAGATTACCGTGCTGTGATAAAATTGCTATTCTGCTAAAGAAAGCCAATGGGTTTTACATGTGTGCTGCCTGTGTCAGGAGCTGAACCCTGGCAGCTCTGGCTTTCTGTGGAGGCCATCCCTGCCATTTCAGGATGAAGACAAACAAACCAGGCTTTGTTTCTGAGAATGTCAAGTTTGGAAAGCATCTCCATGGAGACATCTCAGTAGACACTGAGCTCTGGACTCAGTCTGGGTCTGATCTACGCCTCTACCTCTGGTACTGTCTTGAGTGAGTGGCTAGATCTCGATGCTGTTTCTTTCCTGAGAACTAGGAGGAGACCCTTTCCTACAACAGGTGATTTTGACAGTTATATTCCTAGTCTGTATAAACATTATGCTGCCTATTTTCCGTTTTGTACCAGTGAAGAAAGGATGGAGGACGGAGAGCCATAATTAGAGGAAGGAGGGAACAGGAAGTTGAATGTGGAGGATGTGAGGAGGCTGAAGGCATGTCTTCTCTAAATTGAATGGTGGGAAGAGATGATGTAATTTTAGCTAAGAATAGTCCATGGTTCTCTCGGTTTTAGTTCTAGCTCCAACATCCCAATTGATAAATTGGAAATGGTCTAAAACCATTTATGTTTGGTCCTCAGGATTAGGGGGATCTGAGTCATAATAGCAGTCTCTTGACGTAGGTGTGTTAGTCAGTGTTCTTCGGAAAAGTACAACAAACAGGGTGTATGTCTGTATGAGGGGTGGTAGTTGGGACAGGAGGGGATTTATTTTAAGGTATTAGCACAGATGATTATAGAAGTGAAAAACCAAAGCCTGCAGAGTCATCCATGAGCCTGGAGACCCAGGGGGAGAAATAGTCTGGTTTGCTAGAAGAATTGCTTAGCAGAAGACAGTTTTGTTCAATGGATTGGATGTGTGATTTCTGTTGCTTTCATGTTCTGTTTGACAATGATGTATTCTGGGTTTCTTGCAATCTCTCATCTCCTTGTCAACTTCAATTGGGGCAGCAGCCTTTGTACCCACTTGCATTATGAGTATACTCTGCTTTACTTAAAATCTTAGATTTAGCCATATATGGTTATTTGTACCACAATCATGTCAGTCTGCAAGGCTGAAGTTGGAGGACAAAGGCCAACCTGGGCTATGTAGCAAGACGATGTCTCAAAAAGACTTACTGATTTAATTGTTCATTTTGTCAAAAAACCCTCACAGACACAATAGAAGTATGTTTGACCAAATAGCTAGGCACCATG
This sequence comes from Rhizomys pruinosus, assembly GCA_009823505.1. Lineage (NCBI taxonomy): Eukaryota > Metazoa > Chordata > Mammalia > Rodentia > Spalacidae > Rhizomys > Rhizomys pruinosus. The sequence goes on from VZQC01014560.1 coordinate 5,508,588, forward strand.
GCCAAGTCCAAGGACACATTAGCTATCACAGTGGTGAATGTTACCAGAGCAGGCTGCAAGCTGATTGGATTACACCCAACTCACAACAGTACTTATCTCCTTGGCTCTGACAGGTAAGTGAAGCCGCGGTCCTCACTGTAGCATCTGTCTTCATGATTATGTACAAGATTTCATCATCAGACACTATGTGATGACGTGTTCTTGCTGGTCTCCAGTGTCCAGTCGTAGACTGGCTAAAGGATACCATTAAGGCATAGAGGGGCTTTCAGCTTGGGTGGATGTGCTGTAACTCAAATGAAATTAAGGGTGAAGCATGTCGGGATTGTGACAGCGTAGTCCTTGGGATGGAGAGAAAGCCAGACATTAGCAGGTAGGTGATGGGAAACCAGTGACATTTGCTTCAGGGAACAACCTGGGGACCTGGGTTACAGTACCCCAAGGATGTGAGTCTTGTGTGTTTGGGCTGGTGTGTATTTGGACATGGAGATCCAGTATGAAAGTGGAAGGGCCGGGAAGGTTGATAACACTCGAGCTCTGAGCAGCTCTGAGACAGAGAAGGTCAGCTTCAGGTAAGTGAAGTGTGGGTTTTCCCCCTGAAAGCTCAGGCCTAGAAAAGTGTTGGAATCTAGTGGGTAATGGAGACAGGATCTGGTTTAGAGAATGGTCAGAGCCTAGGAAAGGGTCTGGTCGAGGTCTCAGAATGAGCACAAGATCAGCCCAGTGTGACGAGATGGACCCAAAGTACAGTCAGAAAAATCCATCTCAGACCTTGTCTACTGTGGAGGCTGCTGTCTTGGTCCAGGTTGATGTAGGGAAGGGAGAATGCAAGAGACACAGATGTCATATCACTGTTGCCTGGGACATGAAGGCAGCAGGGTCTTCAGGTCCCTGTGTGGGTAGGAAAGTTTGGGTCGGACAGATTAGCATGCGCTGCTGGGGCAATGGTACTCTTCTCCACAAGGTGGCACTCAGAGTTTGTCTTTGTGTGGCCTGGTGGTTTTGCTGTAAAGAAAAAAACCCATACCCTGTACATATTATAGTCTGTTTTAGAATCTGTGGAAATATGAGTTTTCTTTCCAATTTTAAAATGCAAGTTTTATGTATGTTTATGATCTGTAGGGAACATATTTCTGATAGCTTATAGCTGGTTCTATTCTGTCTTGGGTGTGATAAGAAAGGGAGTTAATGGAGTATTACAGTGTCTTGCTCTAACACCCCAGAACTGCACTCCTCCCCAGGAAGTTCATGGTCTAGCTGGAAGTAAGATGCATCTCCTCTTATTTTAATGGTGGACTTGAGACACTCTATGCTGGAGAAATGAAACAAGATGGTGTTATTGGATGAGGGAAGAAAAGAGGAATTCTGCCTGGAAGTTTGTTAAGTACAGGTGAGGGCAACAGTAAATAATGAAAGTGGAGAACACTTTTTCTGAAGACTGGGAATTTAGAGCGACACAGACAGCCTGGTCTTCCCGAGACAAAGTTAGTCAAAGCTGACCTCTTCCTAAGCCCTGTGCAGTAGATACTACATTTGTGAGTCTGGACTTAAAGAATAGAAGGAAGGTTACAAGTTTATAAAATGAGAGAGAGAGAGAGAGAGAGAGAGAGAGAGAGAGAGAGAGAGAGAGAATCAGGTAAGTCCTAAAAGAGAATTTTGGTGATTCAGGGCAAATATGTTCTTTAGAAGCCATTTCAGGTCGTCAGAATCTTTGTCTGGAATGGTTATGCATGCCTGCAGTCCCAGCACTCTGGAGCCAGTTGCAGGAGAATTGCAAGAAAGTCAAAACCAGCCTGGGTTTCACAGTGAGACTTTGTCTCAGAAGAAAAAAACCATGGGGCTGGGGAAGAGCCTCAGTGAGTACAAACACTTGCTGCACAGGCCTGGGACTAAGCTTGGATCCCTGGAGCTTACCCCGAAAGCCAGATGTGGTAGTTCACATCTGTAATCCTAGTACTCCTTTGGTAAGATGAGAGGCAGAGAATTGTCCAGAAGATTGTGGGACAGCTAGCCTTGGGTATGTGACAAGATGGCGGAAACAAGGAGACTCTGCCTCACTGCAAGGCCGAAGGTACGGACTGACTTTACTTTGATCTCTACAGGCACACCACGGCATCTCTCTCTCTCTCTCTCTCTCTCTCTCTCTCTCTCTCTCTCACTCACACACACACACACACACACACACACACAAAGAGAGAGAGCGAATAAGTAATCCATAAGCATACATTATCATGCTCTGTGGTTTCAAAAGCAAGACTGCAATTAGAAACTTTTGATATTTCTTTTTAACAGACAAGAAAGCAAATATTTTGTGAACTTAGGAGCACATAGACAGTAGTGGCTACACTTACTTGGGATCATATAAACAGTAGTGGCTAAACTCTATTGACAGAATGGGGATGGGAGAGTTAATACATTTTTTTGGTCTTTTTGAGACAGGGTCTCCCTTTAGTCCCAGCTGGCCTGGAGCTCACCCTGTACACCAGGCTGGCCTTGAACTTACAGAGATCTGCCTGCCTCTGCCTCCCAAGTGCTGGGAGAGTTAATACATTTTTAAAGAAACTTATAAAAGTATAATCTTTAGAGAATATTAATTGAACATCTATTCTGTGTATAAGTCACCTGATGGTTTCTGATACAGTTCCTGCTAGCTGGGAGCTCAGAGCTTAATGAATGGTTCTCAACTTGTTGGCTCCTCCATGTCATGAGGCTTCTGCCCTCTCTGGTCACCAGCCTCTCAGCCCTCAAGGTGTCCTTGGCAGTAAGGTGGCTTTCTGGGCTGTAGGTGGGAACAGGGAGAGAGTAGAGACAGCTTTGGTAGTGGTGAGTGAGCTACCAAGTGAACTTGACTGGATCTGAAGAATGACCCAGGAGTTGCATCAGTGAACAAATTCACTTATTGCGTCTATTTTAAGCACTTATATAGAGTTTTGGTGGGCTCTTTGACCAGGAGGTGGGTGGGACAGAGGGGAAGCCTACGTGTGTTCTGCAATGGCTAAGTTTTATGGCAGGAACACCGTAGTCCCCTCCCCCCCAATAAGCTTATGGCTTATGCCATTTGCCTCCAGAGGACAGGGCAGACATACCTCAGGAGGGACAAGCTTAGGAATGCTACACTTCAAGCTACACTCCCCTGTTGGGTGGGCTGCAGGTGCCTGATGTCCAACATGATGAGTAGGAGTGGCTCCCATCTCCTGCTGGCTTTCTAGTTTATTGGGGTGAAGAGCCAGGCCTCTTATACCCAGGCATAATGGTTTTCTCCCCCCACAACTCATCCAACTTCCCCACCTCATTTCCAGGGGACACTTAGCAGTATTTAGAGGGTTTTCTTTTGCTTGCTCTGGCTAGGGAGGTGTGAGTTTCACTACCACCTGGTGGGTAGAGAGCAGGATGTCACTGAGCATCCAACAATGCACAGGCCAGGTCCCACAACTATCAGCCCTCTGAATGGGCTTGGCTGCTATTACAGAGTACATCGAGTAAGTGGCTTAAACAACACATTTACTTCTCATGGTTTGGAAGACTGCGAAGTCAGGATGCCAGTACATGTGGGGCCTGCTGAGGGATGCTTTGGCCTTTTAGACAGTGGCTTTCTCCCTGTAGTGTAAGTACTCTAATCCCCATCGAGGAGTCGCATCTAATCACCTCTCAAAATCTCCATCTCTGAATACTGACAAAACACATCTGTAGTCCATAGCTTTAGCCTAAACTTTCAGTAATGTTGCATCTGAGAAACTCTGGTCTACTGTATGTATGTATGTATGTATGTATGTATGTATGTATGTATCTATCTCTGTCTATCATTCATTCATTCATTCATTCATTCATCAATTCATTCATTCTATTCATCATTAGTTCTAGAAAGATGTTGAGTACCTACAATGGACTAGGCACAATCTGGGCATAGAGAATACGGGATGAACAAGGTAGCAAAAGCTATAGTCCTTTCACTGCCCTGTTGGTGTGGGTGGAGAGCAGAGTAGAGACAGAGGTGAACTTCACTGCACTTTACTGAGGTAATGAGTTATCAACAAGGACAATGATGACAGGACTGCTGTACAGGAATGTGGTGCAGCATGTGTGATGTGGTGTGGTGGAGGCTTTAGATTGGCTGCTCACAGAAGGCCCTTTCAGAAGATGCGATTTTAAGATGAGTTTCAACGACCAGAAGGGGGCTGAGGGAAGGTGTACTAGACTAGGGCACAGCAAACTCAAAGGTGTCGGGAGAAAGGTTGGCATATTGTCTGAGGAACAGAAGGGTGGACAGTTCTGAGGTGGGTAGCGCGGACCGCCCGCCTCCTATCCTGGTATCAGGATACAGACTTTGGCTTATCTTTTGGAACCTTACAAGTGGATGTTTTCATGGAAAAAATGACAGCTTGCAAAGAAAATGAGAGTCTTGGGACAATGTGTGTGTGTGTGTGTGTGTGTGTTGTGTATTTGCTAGGATACCTGGGGGAATCGATGTGTTTGGGCTCAGTCATGGTTCCCATTTGTCCTTTGAAGGGATAATTAAACTAAGGTGAGGTCATTATGGTAAGCCAACTCCTAATAGGACTCATGTCATCATAAAGAAGAGAGTTTAGATGCAGAGATGTCAGGGATGTACACACAGAGAAGAGTGAGGCTGTGGAAGAAACTGGACCTGTTGAGACCTTGACCTTACTTAGACTCCGAGTATCTAGAACTATGAAAAATAAATATATGTTGTTGAAGCCACACAGACTGGTATTTTGTTGTAGCAGCCCCTAGCAAGCACATGTGGCTGAGGTTCAGTTTTCTCATGTGTTGAAGAAGGGGCTGTTGTGGATCTTTTGGTGAGTTTCTTTCCATTCCTAAGAATCTTTGACTCTGAGACATATATTAGCTGTTTGTGGGGTTGCCTGTGTCCCAAAGGATTAGTTACTGTCCCATGGCTAGAGAATAAAGAAAGAGTGACTGTGCAGGAATCAGAAGAGCCCCAGGGAGAGCTCAGAACTAGATTAGGGTTTACCATCATTTTCAAAGAAGGCTCGGCCTGGGAGAATAGCCCAGTTGTTCATCTCTCACATAAGGGGGATTTCAAACCCCAGATGGGGGTCTGTGGAATGATAATGGCCTGTCTGTCTCCACTGGGAGCCAAGGGAACTCTTTGTCAGACTTCCCATAGGGCAAATGGAACTTTAGGAACTTTCCCCCTTGGAAAGAGTTCACTAGAGCCAGAAGAACCTTGTGGGACTTTCAACTCCCTGGGTGCCATGGGATGCATCATTCTTGGAGGAGGGGAATCCCTGCCTTCCTGGGAAGGGGAAGCTCATCATGGCCACATCCTGTCCTTTGCGCTCATATCTTATACTAGATCTTATGTTAGGTACTGAGGATGAGGAGATGGTCACACTAAAGCTCCTGCCTTCGCAGATCCATTTGCTGAGGGACGCAGGCAAGAGAAACTACAATGGAATGCACTTGGATGATTTCAATGATGTAGGCAAACAAACTGTATAATAACAGCCCAGAGGTCGAGACCCTGAAGCAAGGACTGTGCTTGCCTAGATGTGAAGAAAAGAGCTGGAGAGTGGCATGAGCAGTCACGCAGGTACAAGAGGTCTGCAGATAGGGTTTGGGTGAATGGACTGTGGGTCAGTTATGTACATAGACGGGACGGAAGGAGGTAAGGATAAAGAAGTAAAAGCATGGCAGGGTCTTTACTCTTGTGGTAAGAGGTAGGTACTGTGGGGAGATCCAGCTTGAATTCCAGGCTGGCTTTCCAACTAGCACACCTCAGGGCACTGCGTGGCTGATGGTCTGGCCCTGCCCCAAGAAGGAGCAAGCAGCATGGCCTAGGTGTGTGATACTGGGTGGGGCAACGGTGTACAGTGGTGTGGAGTTGGGGGACTTATGATTGGTCCTGTGAACTGACGTCATTTAGTTTATAAAAGCAGGCTGTAGCAAGGAATAAATTTGAATTTCATAGTAACATCACAGAATTCCTGGCTGTTATTTTTATTAATTATTGCATGCATACATGCATACAGGCTAAGGCCTGCATTTCGTTCTGGTGGCCAGTGGGTTGGAAAGAGATTCCTTTGTGGATCACCAATCTGGGTAGCTGGTGTTGTGAGTGGGTATTGGCTGAAGGGAGGTGTTCTAGTTTTTCTTCCATTGCTATGACAAAACACTCTGACCGACACCAACTTGGGGAGGAAAGGGTTTATTCAGCTCACATCTCCTGGATCACAGTTCATCACTTAGGGAGCCCAAGGCAGGAACTCAGGGCAGGAACCTGGAGGCAGGAGCTGAAGCACAGGCCATGGAAGAATGCTGTTCACTGGCTTGCTCCCCTGACTCATGCCCAGCCTGCCTTTTTATTTTTATTTTTATTTTTTATTTTTTTTAATTAATTTTTATTGATGCTTTGTGCATTTCATACATTTTTTCCAATTCAGTTCAGGCTTATTTCCCTTTCCCTCCCCCCCCCACCCCATCCCAGATCATGCATTCTGCCATAACTGTCCTGCATCTTTCTCTCAGTTTTTTTTTTTTCATTTTTAGCTATAAGTGATAATCCATGAGTACAAGCATCCTTCATGCAAAACCTATCTGCAGGCTGTTGTGCCCAAACACCTACAGCCCCACCATCCAGTGGGGGGTGACAGGTTGTTTGTTCAATCAAGTTGATCAAATGAGTGTCCAGACTACATTGCTGTAGTTTCACCATTCACCCCAATCGCAGCCCTTACATTCTACCACGCCCCCTCTTCCGCAGGTTGTTCCCTAGGCTTAGAAAAGGGGCACAGGTGGATGAGAGGTAAAACAGTCCACTCTCTCTGGAGCTGTTGACTTGGACTCTGGTCAATTCTGGCTGTTTCCTTTCATGGGCTGGCAGTTTGTCCAGGAATAACCTTTCGATCCTACTAATGAAGAACAAGCAATTAGATATATAGGTATTTAAGCAGCACTAATAGTTATGGTAGGTTACTTTAGCATAGACACATGTTTGGATATGTTAATCCATGAATTACAATTTTCCCCCCTGTTAAATATGACAGGGTCTTACTGTGGCTTATAACATCTAACCTGTAGAGGATGTAAGCTTGTGGCATCAGCCATGGGTTATTTCTCCAAGGGGAGAGCCAATAGCCAATTAGATTTGGGATATACAGGCACATGGCTGCCTCTGCTGCACAGTATTTCCAGGCAGGTGAGGTGTAGCTGGTGCTGACGGTGGAGTCTTGCTTGACTCAGGGAGACCCATATTTGCTTTATTGGTTTAGTGGCCTTTGGTAACACTCTCTGGCATTCCAGAGGCCATCTGTACACTTGCATGTGTGGTCTCAATACATCCCTCCCATGTTAACGTCAGGTCTTCGGCAGCAGGGTCTTATTGCCTCTCCTCCTGTAGGTATCCCAACTTAGAGGCAAGGAGCCCTTACCTTTTGTGGGGCCTTGGATCCCCTGGCCAACATCCACCTGGTAGAACAATCCATTGCTGATGTCAGAGCTCTTGTATTAATATATTTTGCCTGAGTGCATAGCCCTAGGACTTTAGTATTATATTTGGTTCTGAACAGAGAGTAATCCCTTCCACAGTTCCCATGTCTAGTAGTCAATTAAAGAAAGCAGTTTTACCGGTTTTATAAGAGATTACCTCTACAATAGTTGTCTCCAATTTACAGTTGGGGAGCGACCTCATCATTGTCATATTTCTCCTTGTTCTATGGGTGGGAAGGCAAGGAAGTCTCTCATATCAGAACCTTTGTGGCACCTAGAAGGTAAGTTTCATTAGGACTCATTATAACTAGTTGTTACATGTAGGATCCACAGAGGGGTTCGATGTTCATGGCAATCTGAGGCTTTTCTTCCTTTGAATGTTCAGACGGGTCAGCCTTTCCGTTGCCACTTTTTGGTACATCCTACTCAATGCAAACCTGTATCTTTTCTTTCTCAGCCGTTAAGTTGGTGACGTTTTGTCCTGTTGGAACAAACAAATCTTTTCCCATAGTTAGTTTTAAGATTTGAATTGCAGGGGTTTGATGAAAAGGTTTCATGTCTTTCTGTATCCCCCCCCCTTTTTTTTAGCATATGAGTCTCCAGAAGATAGTTGTATTATACATGACTATAGGGTGGAGTCAAGGCACAGATTTCATCAAATTCACCCATGTTGTTTTGGGTGACTATATATGATTAACTTGGGAAGCAAACTTCCCTGCCTTTTTATATGGTACACAACAATCTGCCCAGGGTGGCACCACTCATTGTGGGCTGGGCCCTCCCACACTGCTTGACAATCAAGATAATACTCCACAGATGTGGCCACAGGCCAATCCAATGGAGCCAATTCCCCAATGGAGGCTCCCTCAGCCCAGGTGTGTCGAGTTGACACTAAAGCTATCCAGCACAGGAGGCAATCAGCCACCAGCCTGAAATTCCTGTCCAGGCTCTGGGCAGGTGAGAAGCCACGGCCAAGAGTGAAACACGTGTCTCCTGGGTTCAGGCTAAGGGCCTGAGTTGGAAGTATCATCCAGGCTGGGCTACGGGAGGTAGCCAGCTGGCCTCTGCACCAAGGGGTCAGCTCCCCACAGTGTCTGCAAAGCAGAGACTGTGTCCCCATTCCCCTTAGCAGGGCTGCATGGTCCCTGTTCGGCATAAAAAGAAAGCTTCCTACAGGTACTATAATGTAAACACAGTGACAAGTCATTTAGACAGGAGAAAGAGCCGTCTTTTTGCAGGATAGACATGGCTTTCAGGATTAAAATAAGAAATATATTGACAAACAAAGTTAAGGGATGATGAAACCGAAGACATGAAGGGATTCTGGGGGTAGAAAAGAGAGCACATGCTAAGTGTTCATTGTGATGGTCAAGTAATGAAAATCCTGGGAAACTTCCAGAATTCTGCATTTAAATGAATAAGTGGCAGTAACAGAAACAGACACAGGAGATGGGAGAGACCCTGAACACAGCTAGACCTCTGGAGCTTAGACAGGAAGTCTGTATTGAGTACACAGATTCAGAATTATTAGCCAAGTGTGGTAGTTGAAGTTTGAGAAAGATGAGCTGCTGAGGCCAGAAGATAGAACTTTGGGCGAAATAAGAATATGTAAACTTCAAAAAGACAAAAAAAAAAAAAAAGAATATGTAAATGGGGAAGAAGTAGTGTGTACCTTGGACTTTGAAATATGGGAGGAGCCAGGAAAGGGTAAAATCCCCTAAACTCTGATCTGGTCCATCATCACTCTGTCAGCTCCCAGATTCTACAGAATCTGACCCTGAGTCATTAACATTCAAACCTGGGACACACTGCCAGCCAGTATTATACCCAGAATCCCTTCCTTTATGCTTTTCGAGTCTACCAGAATCACAGTTCACTTAAATATGCCCCCTCTTCTCAGGCATTCGAGGGAGGCTGGACTCAACCTCAGCTCCAAAGATAGATCCTAATCATCTTGGCCAATTCACACACAATAGCTCCTGGTGATATCAGTCCTTAGGTGAACTAAGATGGTGTGGTCTAGCATGCCCCCATGTGACTGAAAATGGGCATTTCCATTCCATGCTGAGAGGAACAAGGAGGACTTGGAAGTTTGGATGAAGCTCTCATGCTCTGAGTTGCTGAGTAGAGAGGCAGATGGAAAGGATGCATCTGCCAATGTGGTTGTCTTAGTTGGCTTGGACTGCTACAACCAAAGCACCTTAAACCATAAATTTATAAACAACAGAAATTTATGTTTTAGTCTCTGGGGAAGTCCAAGGTCTAGTAAGGGCCCATCCCTCCCATGTGGTACCTTCTGTAGCACCTTCTAGCTGTGTCTTCTGGTAGGAGAGATGAAACATCCCCCATCTACTGCTTTTTGAAGACAGGAATCCCTCATAACTTAGTTCTTTCCTAAAGGCCTCAGCTCATAGCATGCTCACCTTGGATTCTAGGTTGTGAATTTTGAGAGAGACACATACATTGAAACCATAGGAAACATAGATCATGTTAGTGCTATTGATACCATTGGACAGCTCTTTGTTCCCAGGCAACCTTTGCCATGCTGAGTCACATAGCTAGTGTTCTAGTTTCTCTTCCATTGCTGTGACAAAACACTCTGACTGATACCAACTTGGGGAGGAATGGGTTTATTCAGCTTACATCTCCCGGGTCAGAGTTCATCACTTAGGGAGCCCAAGGCAGGAACTCAGGGCAGGAACCTGGAAGACAGGAGCTGAAGCACAGGCCATGGAGGAATGCTGTTCACTGGCTTGCTCCCCTGGCTCATGCCCAGCCTGCCTTTTTATACAGTACACAACAACCTGCCCAGGGTGGTGCCACTCATTGTGGGCTGGGCCCTCCCACACTGCTTGACAATCAAGACAATACTCCACAGATGTGGCCACAGGCCAATCCAATGGAGTCAATTCCCCAACTGAGGCTCCCTCAACCGAGGTGTGTCAAGTTGACACTAAAGCTATCCAGCACAATTGACCCCTTGTCAACTTGACACACAAAACACATCACTATTAAACCACCACCTTTCCAGTTCTTATCCCCAAAGTATGATGTTAACATTAATCACAAAGACAGTACAATCTTAAAAGCCCCACAGTCCTTAAAATGTCCAAACACTTAAAAGTTCACAGTCTATTAAAAGTCTCTTAACTGTGGGCTGCTGTAAAATCCAAAACAAGTACTGTCTTATTTCAAAGGGAAGAATCAGGCACACTCAAACAAAACCTAAGTCCAGTAAGTAGCTCAAGGCTGGACACCTGGGACTCACGATCTTCTGGGCTCCACGGGTCTCGGCACCTCCCCTTCTCTGACTCTGCCATCCGCGGCACACACAGCTCATCTCGCAGGCCCAGGCTGACTCTATTCCATACCTGCTGTTGCTCTTGGTGGTCATCCCATGGTCCTGGAATCTCCAAAAAGCTGGGGTTGCCACTGAAACTGAGGCAGCACCTTTACCAATGGTCTCTTCTGACCTCTCCTGGTGCAAAGCCTCAGCTTCTCTCCATGACTCCTGCAATCCTGGGGTCTTTACTGCAACCGAGGTGCACTTCCACCAATGGTCATTCCTGATCTCTCACAGTGCCAAGCTTCGGCTGCTGTCTGTGACCCCCTCAAATTTCAACACCAGAACCATATAGGAGACTCTTACACACTACCAAGTCCTGCTTCTGGCTTGAGATGGAGGCTCAGGCCCCTTCTGGAACATAGCTTCTGTGTGCTGACCTTGAAGAAATTCTTCCCAGAAGATTTCACCACAGTGATGCTGGTCTCTTGTTACTTACAGCTGATTTTTCAGCCCCAGCTAACCAGCATCAATTGTCCCAGTAAAGCAAAGATTTCACTTCAGGTTCTGGTCTCTTGTTACTTACAGCTGATTTTTCAGCCCCAGCTGACCAGAACCCACAGATTACACAGTCCTGATGATCTCTGCTTCCCTTTGAAACTAGAAACTTTACAAGCCAGGCCTCCATCATCTACAACTCTCTCAGCAAAACTGTTCCAAGTTCCACAGCAATGATCTTTAGGCATTCAATGATCTTCCCAGCCCAAAGTTCCAAATGCCTCCACAATCCTTCCCCAAAACACCAAGGTCAGGTCTGTCACAGCAATACCCCACTCCTAGTACTAATTTCTGTTCTAGTTTGTCTTCCATTGCTTGACAAAACACTCTGACTGACACCAACTTGGGGAGGAAAGGGTTTATTCAGCTTACATCTCCCGGGTCAGAGTTCATCACTTAGGGAGCCCAAGGCTGGAACTCGGGGCAGAAACCTGGAAGACAGGAGCTGAAGCACAGGCCATAGAGGAATGCTTTTCACTGGCTTGCTCCCCTGGCTCATGCCCAGCCTGCCTTTTTATATGGTACACAACATTAATGCACTCTTTCCAAACAGAAGCTTTAAGTGTGCCAGTATTGTGTGCTTGCTTCACCTCTCCAGACTGAGAACAACAGGCTCTGCATCTTGGTTGCTTTTCTGGGGCCTGGAGTGGGAAGACAAGCAGTAGAAACCAAGGAGTAGATTAGCTGAGCTTGAGCAATCCTGGTTGAACCCAGAAGAGCCCAGTCAAGTCAGGTGGGCAATGTCATGAACCACTGGACACACAAAGGTGTTTTGTTATGCAGCATAACCTGACTGTAACAAAATGCCTCTGAACACTTGCATCCATCAATTTATGATGATAGTGTGTACTTCCAGATAACCAGGTAAAATACCCTGTGATTTAAATGCTGTGAGGAGGTCAGCCTTTCTGTTTCTTGCAGATAAAACCATCTGCTTTGAATAATTAGCTGCACAAGACTTCTGTTTTCTGGTTACTGTTCCTTGAGCCTCTTGGGCCTGTATTTTTATAATTTCCTCTGTGGAGATGCTCTGCCTCATTGCTAAGCTTTATTGACTTCCTACAACTCAGATCAATGCTATCTCCTTTGTGAGCTCTGCCCTGAACTCCTGGGAAGAGTCAGCCATTCTTACAGAACTTCAGTCTTTCTTTTATTAAAACCTTAACCATGGGGTAGAGGTGGCTTAGTAGTTAAGAACTGTTCTTCTAGAGGACCTGAATCACTCACACCAGACTGCTTACAACTGCTTATAACTCCAGCTTCAGCAAATCCTATATATAAAATAAAAATAAATTGTATAAAACCTCAATCCTATTGCATTGCCTCTGATGATCAGCCTGTGTCACCTACCACACTGCATACAGTAATGGTACCTTAGGCATTTATATTGTTGTTTCTGCTATGTGCCTGGTACCTAGTAAGGGCTCAGCTAAATTTGCTTAGGATGTGAGTTACTTCTTAAAATATATTCCTAGAAGGCAGTAGTGAGAGGAACATGCCTGTTGTAAACATCTTCTCTGAGTTACAGGTCACTGATAGAATTAGCCTATGTATTATGTAGAAACATTTGCATGGAAATTTGAATGGAAAAGGGAGAACATATCAAGAATCTAAGACTGTTTTAGTCATCTGACTAAGGCATCCTAACAGGTCAGCAGGCTCTGGGATTTGGCAGCAAGTATGTGCATTCAGAGACTCACAAAATTTAACCCTCCCCCTGAGAATAATTCTTGCTAAGACCATGTGAATTTTGGGTCATCAGGCTTGACATATTTCCCATCATAATTGGCTTGAAGAACCCATAGGATCCTGTGACCAGATGAAGTTTGGTTTGGACATTGGGCCTTAAAGTTTGGACTAGAATTTGCTGTCAGGTTCCAGATGCTGTGCTCGTCATTTCAAACCCTTATGACACCAGATACCCATTTTACAGATAAAGAACAGAGGCAAAGTGAGATGAAGGGACAAGCTCAAGGTCATAAGCTAGCATGATTCACTTGGATTTTAGCTCAGATTTTTCTGTTTCTGACTCCAAGTCCAATTATTTATTTTCATTCTGGCCTATAAAATAAAGATACCATTTGACTTGATCACTGCCCTAGGTTCATTCTGTTGCTGTGATAAAGCATGCTGACCAAAAGCCACTTAGAGGAGAAGGATTTATTTGAGCTTACAGGGTACAGTCCATCATTGAGGGAGGTCAGGTCAGGAATGTAAACAGGAGCTTGGAGCAGCAGTCACTGAGGAGCGCAGCTTGCTGACTTCCTCAGTGGCCCATGCATTTTTTTGAGACAGGGTCTCCCGGTAGCTCCAGCAGTTCTGGAACTTGCTATGTAGACCAGGCTGGCCTTGAACTCACCAAGATCCGCCTGCCTCTGCCTCCCAAGTGCTAGGATTAAAGGTGTGTGCCACCACACCCAGCCCTTCGGCTAGCTTTATTAACAGCCCAGAACCATCGGTCTAGGGGACAGTGCTGCCCACAGTGGGCTGGCCCTCCTGTATCGACTAACAATCAAGAATTACCTCCTTCCCCCACCAGACATGGCCACAGGCCAGTAAGATCTGGATTTCCTAACTGAGATTCCCTTCAATTTTGAGAGGTAAAGCTAACTAGGACAATCTACTTGCAGAGTTCTGGGATTAGATGAGCTAATATAAACACAATTCTTATTTAGGTACTATGATAAGTAGTAATACTTGACTGGAGTATGTTTGGGTGGTTTATTGGATGGATTGAGAAGCACAGAGTTTAAAAAAAGTTGTATGTTGCCAGTGTGGAAACATATTTTGTGGAGAAGGTATAAATTATGTTATCCAGTATTCCTACTGCTAACAATCTAATGGAAACAATAGCTACCATTTAGTAGATAAATGTGGTCCTGATGCTTTCTCCAGATAACTTTTTTTTATCTTTTTGAGACAGGGTCTTCCTGTAGCCCTAGCTCTCCTGGAACTCGTTCTGTAGACCAGGCTGGCCTTGAACTCACAGAGGTTCACCTGTGTCTGCCTCCTGAGTGCTGGGATTAAAGGCTTGTGCCACTGCACCAGTTGTAAAACCAATAATATCTTTTAGAGAAGACAGTAAGTTTCAGAGAGGTTAAGCAATTTGCCCAAGGTAACACAGGTGATAAGGGACAGAAGTGGCTCTTGAACCCAGCTGTGCCTGATTCTAAAGAGTAGGCTCACCCTCTCTGCTCATTATTCTTCATCCTTCTGCTTTTCAGGGGTACTTCTGGAAAGATCTCCTTCCCTGATGTATTAGAATGACTTAGGATCTTTGAAATTTAGCATATTTTCTTCAGGCGAAAACTGTGTTTTGCCAATTGCTCTCTATATATTTGAAGACATAGTTGAAGCTGGTATAGATCAGGAGATATATATATATATATATATGCTATGTGCACCTGAAATCTGAGTGTAGGCCAATTAAGACCATTTAATGATTTGGAAATTAAGCTAAAGGCAAATCATGAATTAAATAAAATTTAGTAAGCCAGACATTTAAAACATGGAAAGGCTGGAGCTTGGCGGAGCAGCTCAGGACACAGGCCAGGTTGGCTGACGGAGGCCAATCCAGCTCTACACTATTCTTATATAACCAGCAAGGGCTAAGAATGCTTTTCATACATTTTAAATGATTGGAAAAAATTCTGGAACAACTTTTAGTTTATATATAATGTGATAATGTCTAATTTTGCTTCTTGGCGCACGAGACCTAACCTCTTCCCATCTGGCTTTCTGCTGACTCACATTGTAGGTCCTTCCCTCTCTTTGTTGAAGCAGGAGGGGCCTGGTATCTCCTTGAGTTGGGGAGCATTGTGCTTGGTCTCTTCCCATTCATGTAGCAGACATGATGTATTTCCCAGAAAGTCCTGAAGAGGCTATTCCCCACAGCAGGGAAAAGAGGGTGCCGAGCACAGTGACTCATGGGCCCTTAGACTTTGAGGAATTTCCCATATCAGAGGAAAATGGTTTTGTTGCGGAGGAAAGGAAGCTCAAAAGAACGTGCCAGTGAGCCGAGCACACTCTGGTGTGCGTTCCTAGCTTATGATCACAGGTCACCACCATTGCTCCGTTACCTGAAAAATTGCTAGGAGAATCTTTAACTTTTGTTAGAAAAGAAAGATTTCTTCTTTTTATTGGGTGGAGAAACTGATGGAGGGAAGTTTGAGAAAAATCTCCTTTATGCGTCGAGAATGAAAGACAGGGAGTTGTTTGAACTGCTACAGACGGCTCTGCCGCCCTGAGCCCCACAGTTGGGCTTTGAGCTTCCGGCTTCACTGCAGCCTCCAGTAATCCCCTCTTACACGCTGTCTTCTGAATCCCAGATGTTTGACTTTGGAGGAGATTCAGCTTAAAGGGGCTGCGTCTAGAGCATAGAGTTCTGCTATTTGTGCTATCGGTTGGAGCCAGCCAGCGAGAGGCTGAGCAGAGCAGGGCAGAGGGACCCTTGAGCCCTGTGCTTCAAGATCCAAGCTCTATGCTCTTAGTTTTTATTAGAGGTCGAAAGGTAGCCTTTTCAGAGTACCTTTGGGAAGCCGAGTGCTTCTTCCACTTGGCTGGTGAAATGGTAGCTAGCTCTCGTCTTGCAGGGGCTGCACTGTTCTAGGCCAGCCTTCCTCTCCTTACTGTTCCCGGCGCCATGATGCCCCTCTGAGTTTTCTTGGCACTGCAATGGACTCTGGGAATTTAGCCTTACCTCACGCCCCTTTTTTTGAGACAGGTTCTCACTATGGACACCTGTTTGGCCCAGAACTTGCTATGTAGACCAGGCGGTGCTTAAACTCACAAAGATCTGCCTGCCTCTGTCTACTGAGTGCTGGGACTAAAGACATGCGCCACCATGCCTGGTTTAGCCTCACCTATTAAACAGTCTAGGTAGACTAACAAAGGTAGACAGGAGGCAGATATCTTTTAGTGTGTGTGTGTGTGTGTGTGTGTGTGTGTGTGTTGTGTGTGTAGGCCAGAGGACAACCTTGGGTGAGTACACTTTGAACATACCTGAGAGTAAATGGCTGAAGTTTGGGCGGCCCAGCCTGCTACAATCTGCAGGTGCTTAAATAGTCACAGCCAGGCAACTGCAGGATTGTCTCTGGCTGGGACTCTTTCTCTCAGATTCCTTGGGAGCGTCTTCCTGCCCTGTGAGAACTGGTGTGTGGGTCCTGTGCACTCAAGAGCTCAGTCCTGTCCACACTGGCTGTGTCACCCGCCCTTTTCTTGACTTTCTGCTCTGGTTCATCCTACAGATCCGTGAGATGAGCAAAGTCCCTGGCTTTTGCCTTTGAAGCTGAGTTGAGTCATTGCTAAGGCCACTATTGGGCCAGTCCCAGTTTGCCCAGCCTAATGAGCCTGCAGGGCTACACTGGCCTGTAGGACCCAGGCTGTGCTCCTGCATGAAGTGGGAAGACTTCCTGTGCACCACCCAGGTTACCCCCCAGTCACTGTCTCGGAGTGGCAGCCTTCTGTGGTGGCTCAGGAAGATTGCTGGGAAGTGGCTTTTGTTTCTGGCAGCCCCTTTCCCTAAGACTCAAGAGCGAATTCTTGTAGACACCAAGTTCTTTATGGGGAGTCCTCTGACTATCACCAAATAGACTCATGAGTGCCCTCACCTTATCCCATCTCTCCTGCAGGCACATTTAGACACAGAGAGCCATGTAGGCCCAATCTAAGGCCTTTGTGAGTTAGGTATCTCTTATAACCCTTATCAGGTTTCACTAGGTAATGTTATCCAAAATTGTATATTTTCTTGTATCTAATGGTCACTATACAGTAAGCATGGGCTGGGCTGTATTCATTTTTAAATCTCTAGATATAGATTGTCTATTATATGGTAAGAATTCAGTAAGTCCTTGTTGATTCAAGTGTTATAAAGGAGTCCTTGAACCTGGGTACTTTGAATTTAATACTGAGTGAAACTCCATCTAGGAGTGAGGTTTGGTCTAGGTAGAAGCTGTTAGAGGAAAAGCAGAAGGCAGCTGAAGGAGTGAGGTGAGGGCAGGCCGGAGGGCTGGGAATGCCTCATGGTGTGCTTTGATATTCAATAATCCAGCCTTTGATTTCCATGCAGGAGGCTCAATTGCTGCCTCTGTGTACAGACTGATCTGAGGGGGGTGGTTCAAGTGGGGTTTCAATGAAATCTGTACGGTGAGGACAGAAGTTAAGCCTACAGTTTCGGCTTTCTTTCCTGGACAAATTTCAGAGGAAATCCATGCAAGGGTCAGGGGTTGCCAAAGTAGAAACATAGTTGTGGTTAATAATGCCAGTCTATGGAAGTTGGAAACACATGCTGGCAAGCTCTAGGGGCCAGAGTTGCGTTCTCTTCTCCATTTCCTTCCAGAACTTGTCAAGGTAGCCTGCGGCATCAGGTCAGGGACTGCAGGTCTGTAGGGTGGTGGCAGGTGTGTGTGTATGTGTGTGTGTGTGTGTGTGTGTGTGTGTGTGTGTGTGATTTTTGGAAATGTGAGGACACTCTCAGTATGACAAACCTAAGTAAGGGAAGTCCAGCCATTTTTTTCTACTGTGTGTGGTGGTGTAAGATTATGCACTGTCATCACTATAGACAATGAATGACATTTAAGGAGCAGCATCTCATGGAGACGCATCAGTTACTGAGTTAACCCAGGCTGCTGCTCCTTCCCATTCCTTTCCTGCCCCCATCCCCATTGGACATGCGATGCGGATCCACAGCTGCATTAAGGTGATGAGTGTTGTCTTACTGTCGAGCTAGAATTTAATCTGGATATTTGCAGTTTAAATTTATTATACTATATTCATAATATCAAGGCTAATAAGAGCTTTAGCCCTTTAAATCTGGCTATTTGGGGTTAATTTGCCATGTGCACAACCCAGAAAAATCTAGGAAGCTTGCCTCACTCAGTGTTGTTCACTACACCCATGATGGCAAGAACACGTGAAGGAGATTTTTCTGGTCATACATATGTTATCAATTAGGCATATGACTCTGAATAAAAAAATACAGTTGTCTCTTCACATATGTGGGCTCTGCGTCTTTAGAGTTAATGCATTACAAAGTAAAAATATTTCAAAAGAAACTGCATCTGTACTGAACATGAACAGATTTTTTTCCCCTTATTCTTGAAACAATATAGTATAACATCTGTTTACATAGCATTTATGTCAGGTTAGGTGTTACAAGCAATGTAGAGATGATATAGAATATACTGGTGTGTATGTAGGTCACAGGAAAATACTGTGTCATTTTATATAAATGTCTTGAATTTCTTTGCATTTTGATATCCTCAAGAATCAATTCCCTATGCAGCCAATTCCCTATGGAAACCAAGGGACAATTATGACATTGGGTATTTATTTCTTCCTTTTGAAACTAAGAAAATTGGGGCTGGAGAGATGGGTCTCAACCATTAAGAGCACTGGCTGCTCTTGTGGAGGACCCAGGTTCAGTTTCTAGTGCCCACATGGTGGCTAACAACCATTCATAACTCTAGTTACAAGGCATCTGACACTCTCTTCCGGCCTGTGTGGGTGCACTTATATACATGCAGGCAAAAACACTCATACAAAGAAAATAACAATACATAAATAAATTAAAAAGAAAGAGTGTTGGAGAATTTCTTTGTCAGTCTAGGTTGCTATAACAAAATACTAAAATGGATAATTTAGGCAGGAATTAATTTTTCATAGCTCTGGACACCAAAGTGCCAGCTTTTTCCTAGATTGTGGACAGAAGAGACTCACAAGGAGGTGAGAAAAAGAACTTTCTCATGGATATTTGTGGGGTCCTGCCCCGCAAGGCAGGCAACCAGATGGAAGGGGAAAGACAGGTGTGCAGTCTGCCCCACTTTGCAGCCTCCCATTCCCAGAGACAGACAGATGGGAAGTCAGTAACAGCTGATCTCATTTATTGCAAGCACTACAGCATCTGATAAAGGCAAAAACCACAAGAGAACACATACGGAGCGAAATGGGCAGCCGATCATCTTAAAGGTCAAATAGCTAGAGCCAATTGGAAAAGTTTCAAATCAAGCCTGGCAGAGGTGCCTACCTTACTTTCTTTAGGTGCTGTCTTGTTTACTTAGGGCCAGCTGATAAGGGCCCCTCAGTTGTAAACAAGCCTGGCCTGTCTACCTTACTTCCTTTAGGTGCCGTCTTTTTTGTGTTGTTGCCTCTCATGCCCCTTCATCTCCCCCTTTATATTTTATTCCTTGGCCCTGTGAGCCCTTCATCTGGAGTGCTCGCAGCTCTTGCAGTAACTGTGAGAGCCCACTCTTGGGCTAGTCAGCAGTGTGCAGTTAGAGCTAAGGTGGATATCCAGGACTCAGTTCGAGGCCAGCAACGGGTTGCTCAGACCCAGCTGTCTGACCGGTTCAGGATCCGGTCATATTGAAGCCGGAGGGGTCATAAGTTGGACCTTTTCTTTTTTTTTAAAATTTTTTTTAAATTTTTATTTATTTCCATATGTGTATGAATGTATTGTCTGCATGCAAGTCTGTGCACCCGTGACGTGCAATGCCACGGAGGTCAGAGGAGGGCATCGGACTCCCCTGGAACTGGAGTTCTCCTGGAATTGGAGTTTCAGACGGCTCTCGGCCGCCATGTGGGTGCTGGGGATCGAACCCGGGTCCTCTGCAAGAGCGGTCGGCGCTCTTAACCGCTAGGCCATCGCTCCAGCCCCAGTTGGACCTTTTCTAATGCACGGTCCAAAGGTGGAGAGGAGCAGGAGAGTAACAAGAGGTCCATGAGTGTAGAAACCAGGGCAGTCAACCAAGGGACTGTTGGGACCAGGATGTAAACCAACCCTGATTCTGCACCAGATCCTCTCCCTCTTTGCCAATCTTTCCCAATCACAAAGGCCAGGCAAGTTGTACGTACGTTTGCCAGATTGTCCCCTCTTGACCTTAATTAGGCCCTTTGGGGAGTTTTGGTTAAGCAAGTCCTGGTCTCTTCACATCCCCAAGCTTTACAGTAAAACTCCTGTCCATCCCCACATGACCCGCAAGCTTTCCCAATGTGGGGGTGGGGCACACATAGAAACATGTCCCCTTCGGTCCATTTATGGAGTCCAGTCTATATTGCTGTAGTTCCACAATTCACCCAAATTGCAGCCCTTACATTCTACCATGCCCCCTCTTCTGCAGATTGTTCCCTAGGCTTTAGAAAAGGGGCATAAATGGGTGAGAGGCAAAACAGTCTTTCTCTGGAGATGTCATTCTAGACTATGATCAGTTCAGGCTGTTTTCTTTCATGATTGGAAGTTTATCCAGGAATATCTTTTTAATCCTACTAATGAAGCACAAGCAATTAGAAATACAGACTAATTATTATGGTAAGTTACATAGTGGGACTTAATTACCATTACATTTTTCTTTGTTTTATGAAAAGGAGATAAGAAAGTCTCTTGTATTAAAACTTTGTGGCACCTGGTAACTTCATTAGGACACATTATAAACAGTTATTACAGATAGGATCCACAGAGGTGTTTGATGCCTGCAGCTCAGGGAGCCTGAGTCTTTCCTTCCTTAATGTTCAGATGGGCCAGCTTCTCCACTGGTATTTCTTGGTACATTCTGCACAATGCAAAGCTGTATCTTTTCTTTCTCAGCCATTAAGTTGATGACGTTTTGACCTGTGGGAACATGCAAATCTTTCCCCATAGTTAGTTTTGAGATTTAAATGGAAAAATTTGACAAAAAGTTTAATAATACAACCGTATCCCCCCTTTTTTTATTTTAAGTTTCTATTTTTTTGACCCATGAATCTCAAAAAGGCAGTTAGTTTTATTACACATACCTATAGGCAGGAATCAAGGTGTAAACCTTCATTAAATTTACCCAAGCTGTTTATCATTGATTGTATGTTAATTTGGGAAGCAAACAACTCCCTTAGTTAAATCATCCTACAGGTAAAAGAAAATGTTACAAGATGATACTGTACAACACAAACATTTATAGAAAACATTTGTATGCATTAACCCCAAAGTTGTTGTTATACAAATTATAAGTAAAACAAATGTGGACAACAATTTATATTTCCAATTAGCTTAAATGTATCACCATTTTTATTAAAACCCTTTTAACCAATGTTGTTTAATCTAGACATTTTTACTTTTACTAAGTCCTAAAATACCATATAATATGTAGACAAAGTTTCTGCAAATTTGGATACCTGTTAATCACACATCAATTAAATGTTCCTTAAAATTCTTTCACTAGAATGTGACTTCAGAGAAATCAAGTCCATTAACTTATGTTTATTTATTTGTATTTCTGTATAAATCTCTACTGAAATACCTCTATATAAATGTATAATACTTATTTCAAACATATCACTATAAATCTTATAAAGTGGGTTTATAGCAATCATTTTCCTTTCAGTCCTTGGAGGTGGTTTTTCCAGGCCTGGTGCAAAACCCTGTTTTAAAGATGCTTTACTTAGTTGTTAAATGTTTTACAATACACATTTAACCATACTTTAAATTATATCTAAATTAAAATAAGATTATTGCTTAAAACCAATGTTAGTTTTTGTCTCAGGCATTGAGGGAGTGTAGTTGATAGTGGTACCTACACCCAGAAAGTAGCTAACTGTAACAGCATTTGTACAATCAATAATTTTTTAACCAAGACAAGCAAATTACACTAATGACCATAGAAGTTTAACTAATTAATAGAGCTGCATCCAAGTTGGAGGGGCCAGTTCCAGCTCAGAGGCTTTTTAGAATTGTACAAATGCATATTAACATTTACATAAATCCAATTAAAGATTGTTAACATCAAAAAGTATAAACCAAGTTTTGTATAGGTTGACTCTGTAAAGTGAATTATAGTTGACCTTTTAAAAACACAGTTTAGAAAGCTATAGGGGTTAAAACAAAATATATATCCATACATACACATGTGTGTGCACACATACATATAAGCATACACAAACATATGTACAAAGGAAAAAAGGTTATGAGATCAATCTATAGGAAGAAAGTTACATTATTGTCTTATACTCAATGAGAAAAGGTCATTTACACAATGAAGGTTGGGCTTGAGTCCTTGCAGAGGCCCACTGTCTGTCTTCTGAGTATTGGAATAAAAGCTGCACCTTGAAAACACAATGAAAGATGCTCCAGGGCAAGAGTGCCTGAGAGCTGTTTTTTGAGTACAGTAAAGCCAGCCCTTCCTCCACCAGCCATCCGCTGTTTCCAGAGCAGGAGAGGGGCACAGAACAAACTTTGGACTAGATTAACCAGAGTATTTACAAACAGGTGCAAGCTGAAAAGCTTCATATTTTGCCTTTGGTTTTTTCTTTTCTTTAAAAAACATTTTTTTTTTTTTGCCTTTTTTTCAAGGCAGAGACTGCCCACAGTCAGAGTGGGCCTGGTAGACTAGTCTGGCCCTGAACTCACAGGCATCTGCTTGGATTAAAGGCATGGGCCACCAAGCCAGGCTCTACAAGCCTGGAATTTACAAGGTCAATTTGCATCACAGAAGACTGGCCTCTAGAAGAGATTTTGGGGGAAGTTTAGCAGACAAAAAGAAACTACAGCAGAATCAAGCACTATTTTATACAATTTAACACTATTTACAGAAAAATTTTTAGAGAGGACTTTTTAATTTTTTTATTAATTTTATTTATTTCTGTATGGTATGAATGTACTGTCTGCATGCAAGTTTGTGCACCCGTGTCGTGCAATGCTGTGGAGGTCAGAAGAGGTTATCGGATTCCCCTGGAACTGGAGTTCTCCTGGAATTGGAGTTTCAGATGGTTCTGGGCTGCCATGTGGGTGCTGGGGATTGAACCCGGGTCCTCTGTAAGAGCGGTCGGCACTCTTAACTGCTAGGCCATCTCTCCAGCCCCTTAGAGAGGACTTTTAAAAAACACATTTAGACTGTGGCTGGCTTTTCACAAGCTTCCATGAAAGCCAATGTTGGTAGACTAATTCCTGGGTAGTTGCCTCTACAACCCAAGCCAGGCTGTGCAAAGATCTAAGGCAAGTGCACGGAGAGGAAGCACTCCTTTCACAATTTCTCTGAATACCCACCACCTGGGAAGGCTGGGGAAGCAACAGATGCCCCCAATCCAGGGAAGCCAAAACAGCACCCATGGGCTCCATAATCGTGTCCCACTGTGTGGTGGTTTGAATGAGTGTCCCCCATAGGCTTTAAGTATTCAGACATTTGTCTCCAGTTGGTGGCGCTGTACTTGGAGGTCTTAGAAGGTGTGGCCATGCTAGAGGAAGTACGTTATTGGGGGCAGGCTTAGTGAGTTTAACAAGCCTTGCCATCTCCAGTCACTCTCTCTGCTTCCTGTGCTCATTGTAAGATGTGACCCTTGGCTTGCTGCTCCAGCCCTGGCCACCAATGCTTCCCACCACAATGGACTCTGATT
Source organism: Rhizomys pruinosus (assembly GCA_009823505.1). Lineage (NCBI taxonomy): Eukaryota > Metazoa > Chordata > Mammalia > Rodentia > Spalacidae > Rhizomys > Rhizomys pruinosus. The sequence continues at coordinate 5,532,253 of VZQC01014560.1, forward strand.
CCCTGGAAACATCGATCGTAAGCTCAAATAAACTCTTCTTTTTATAAGTTCCTTTGGTCATGGTGTTTTATCACAGCAACAGAAAAGTGACTAATATAGTTATTTGGTACCAGAGAGTGGGCTGTTGTCTGTGAAGAACCTGACCATGTGGATGTTTGGAGAAATGTGTAAGACTTTGGAACTTTGGGCTAGAAAAGCTGTTGACTACTGTAAGCAGAGCTTAAGGGGCCATTCTAGTAGAAGCCTGGAAGAAAGCATTGCTGCAAAAAAATGTAGTTCCAGAGGAAAATAAAAACTTAGGCAGCAACTGGGATATTTTGATAAAGAGTCTGGCAGCAGTTTGCCCACAGCCCAAATGCTTGCCTGATGCTAAGTTGAAAAGCAATGGACTGATGTCTTTGGTGGAGGATATTTCAAGACAGCCTAATGTAGAAATGGTGGCGTGGCTATTAATGGTGAATATTGTACAGATCTACAGTGAAGAAGAGCAGATAGGGCAGAAAGAAATGTAGAATGTACAGTTTGGATCTGAAAACCCCACTAGGAAGATTAAAGGTGGTGCCAAGGCATGTGAAGGAGAGTTTCCTTTTGATAAGGAGATTAAAGTAATTAAGGAGAGTAATTAAGGCCTAGCTATTTACAAGTAAATAATGGAAAAAGTGAGATTAAAGTGATTAAGGAAGGGCCTCGAGATTTAGAAGTAAACAACAGAGGGCTGGAGAGATGGCCTATCGGTTAAGAGCGCTGACTGCTCTTGCAGAGGACCCAGGTTCGATCCCCAGCACCCACATGGTGGCCAAGAGCCGTCTGAAACTCCAATTCCAGGAGAACTCCAGTTACAGGGGAGACTGACACCCTCTTCTGACCTCCGCGGTGTTGCACGTCACAAGCGCACGGACTTGCACGCAGACAATACATACATACACATACGGAAATAAAAAAAAAAAAAAAAGAAGTAAACAACAGAAACAGTACCGTCAGGGCAAGACCACACTCAGCTAATCCTTAAAGTTTTGAAAGGAAAATACTGAAAGTGTTTTCTGCTCCAAGTTCAGGGCAGAGAAAAGTTGCAAATGTGGTTAAAATAGGCCAGAGTCCATCCCAAACTTGCAGCCAAACTCAGCAGTTTCATTCACGTGGTGCTGGCTTTAGAGGCATGAAGTTTGCAAGAGTGAAGGGGTCATAAGTTCTTCCTCCATGGTTTCAGAGAGCTGCCAAGGTCAGGCAGAGTGCAGCAGGGGTGTCCCTGCATAAAGAAGGCCCTGATAGGCCATTGCATGAAGCTGTGAATGTGAAGTCTGGTTGGCAGCGGAGACCCCAAGAAGACATTCGAGATGCCAGACCTGTGAGATATTTGCCAAGTAGAGCTGCATACAGGGAGTGGTACCAGCCTAAGAAAGAGATGTATGTTGCAAGCAAAGCTGGAAGAGCTGAGCCATCTAAGCCCTTTGGAAGTCAAGTCCCAGAAGTCGCATATGGAGCTACTGGACTTGGTGTTTGCCCTGCAGGTTTTCGGTCTTGTTTTGGTCCAGTATTTCCTCACTATGCCTCTATTCCTCCTTTTTGGAATGGGAATGTGTATTTGGTTCCACTGTACATTGGGAGTATGTAATTTGTCTTTTGATTTTACAGGAGCTTACAGTTTAGGAGATTGGCCTGAGTCTCAGAAGAGACTTTGGACTGTAGACTTTTTTTTTTTTATTAATTTTATTTATTTCCGTATATGTATGAATGTACTGTCTGCATGCAAGTCTGTGCACCCGTGTCGTGCAATGCCGCGGAGGTCAGAAGAGGGTGTCAGATTCCCCTGGAACTGGAGTTCTCCTGGAATTGGAGTTTCGGACGGTTCTCGGCCACCATGTGGGTGCTGGGGATCGAACCCGGGTCCTCTGTAAGAACGGTCGGCGCTCCTAACCGCTAGGCAATCTCTCCAGCCCCTGGACTGTAGACTTTTGAATGGCATTGAAACTGGTAAAGACTATGGGGACTTTTAAGGTTGGACTAAATGCATTTTGCATTTTATATGGTCAGGAGCCTATGAGGGCTAGGGAGTGGAATGTGGTGGTTTGGATGAGTGTCCCCCATAGGCTTTAAGTATTCAGACATTTGTCTCCAGTTGGTGGCACTGTTCTTGGAGGTCTTAGAAGGTGTGGCCATGCTAGAGGAAGTACGTTATTGGGGGCAGGCTTAGTGAGTTTAACAAGCCTTGCCGTCTCCAGTCACTCTCTCTGCTTCCTGTGCTCATTGAGAGATGTGACCCTCAGCTTGCTGCTCCAGCCCTGGCCACCAATGCTTCCTGCCACAGTGGACTCTGATTCCCTGGAAACATCAATCGTAAGCTCAAATAAACTCTTCTTTTTATAAGTTCCTTTGGTCATGGTATTTTATCACAGCAACAGAAAAGTGACTAATACATGCTGAGTGGGTGAAAACCCACAAGAGAATACAAGCTTCCCAAAGCCTATCAGACAAAGGGTCTCCCACGTGCAGGCCAAGTCCCCATCAGCGCCATCCACAGATGCACCAGCAGAGTCAATAGGAGAATTCTTTCTGCCTCCATTCTTAGTCCGTGCCTTCACTGATTTGGACATGCTAAACTTTCTCCATGCCACAACTTGAAACACAACAATCACAGCACACAGTCAACAAACACATGCCATACATCACAAAACAATTCCTCCTGACTGTGGGGAGCTGGCCTCTCCTGTAGCCCTCTCCAAGCTGCCCTCTCTGCCACTCTCACTTGGCTACCCAAGGCTTGGCTGCCTGGTTCCTGTTGAACCCTGGTGGCATATACATCTGCCATCTCCCCCCCTTCTGCCAGGCCACCCCCATCCACTGAGAAGCAGGCTTTAAGGGTGGCCACGGTAGGGTAAAACCCCAGTGTTGGGGGTCAGTGCCCAGATAAGTCTCCCTTTGGTTTGCCAGGCCCTCAACTCTTACCCATGTGTTGGCTTTAAAAAGGTTGGTGCCTCCTGTCCATGGGGCTGGGAGCAAGACTGTGTCCCATACCTTCACCACATTGGAGTTAGTGAGCTCCAACCCGAGGCTAATCAACCTATAGCACAGCACCTGTAGCTCTGGGTCCCTCTTGGAAGTTGCGTTACCCATCTTTTCAGGTCTCACCTGCCCTGGAGTCCTTGATTGGCCCCTTCTTGTACATGGTGTCCACTTCCTTTGTGCCCCACGTTGGGCGCCAGATGCGGGGTCCTGCCCAGCATGGCAACTAGATAGAAGGGGAAAGACAGGTGCACAGTCTGCCCCACCTCGCAGCCTCCTATGTCCTGGAGACACTCAGATAGACAGGGAGTCAGTCACAACCGATCTCATTAATTGCAAGCACTACAGCAGCTTATTAAGGCAAAAACCACAAGGGAACACACACAGAGCAAAATGGGCAGCCAATCATCTTAAAGGTCAAATAGCTAGAGCCAATCAGAAAAGTTTCAAAACAAGCCTGGCTGCACCTACCTTACTTCCTTTAGCCCCATCTTGTTTACTTAGGACCAGCTGGCCAATCTATCTTACTTCCTTTAGGTGCTGTCTACCTTACTTGTTTTAGGTGCTGTCTTGTTTACTTAAGACCAGTTGATAAGAGCCCCTCAGTTGTAAACAAGCCTAGCCTGTCTACCTTACTTCATTTAGGTGCTGTCTTGTTTACTTAAGACCAGCTGATAAGGGCCCCTCAGTTGTAAACAAGCCTGGCCTGTCTACCTTACTTCCTTTAGATGCTGTCTTTAGGGTGTTGTTGCCTCTCATGCCCCTTCAGATATTCTCTCTTTCTCTCTCTCTCTCTCTCTCTCTCTCTCTCTCTCTCTCTCTCTCTCTGTCTTTCTCTCTGTGTTATTGTGCGTGTGTATGAAGGTACACTCACCCCCATGGTTGCCTGGGGAGCACAGAGATTGATATCAGGATGTCTTCCTCTATTGTTTCTCTATTTAATTTTTTTGAGGCAGGGTCTCTCACTGAACTTGGAGCTAAGTCCTCAGGGGTTTGCTTGTCTGTCCCCCAGCACTGTGGTTACATACGTGCAATGCCACACCTTCCTAGTTTTTTACCTGGGTATATTTTACCCACCAAGCCATCTCCCCAGTCCCATCACATTCATTCTTGTAAGGTTATAGATCCTATCAGGGTCTCTACTCTCAGGATTGAATGTAAGCCTAATTACTTTTTGAGGGCCTTACTCTCTAATGTTATGAGATTGGGTGCTAAGTAGAATCTTTATGAATTTTGGAGTGACATGATTTGGTCCACAACATGGAGGATAGTTACTTCTGGGTCATTTTGAACACAGTACTTGATAGAAGCAAAGGGAAACATTTATTCTGCTTCATGGCTTCAAAGTGCATAGCTCATGATTGCTTGTACCATTGGTCCTGGGTAGGTCATCATGGTGGTGGGAGCTTATTCTGGAGGTACTTTTTTATCTCACTATGGACAGGAAGTAGAGAGCGACAGAAAGGGGCTGTGGACTAAGGTAATGTTTTCTTGGCCCTCCTGCTGTGACCTGTTTCCTCCATCAAGGTCTGACTTAAAATTTTCTAGAACCTCTCAAAATTGTCTGGGGATAAATCTATTAACACATGAGTGCTTTCTTCTTTTTCCTTTTTCATTCTTTTTTTTTTTTTTTGAGGACACTTCATATCTGAACCCCAACAGGTGAGAAAATGAGAGCTTGATGAATATTTGACCTTTACTCTGTGATGTTTATCTTTTGTATGGAAACAAGCCAATGTCCAAAGGATTTTACATTGTTGGCACATTATTTCACAAAGCAAGTATCTCTCTACCTCTTTGATTGGACTGTGATGAAGCATGCATCTGGCCACTCCAGAAGTGGGCGTGGCTAGGGCTGCAGAACATTCCAGAATGAGGTGCTGTGTCATCAGAGAAGAGTACATGGAAATTGGCATCCTCACAGCCCCTGGGGCCATGGAAATTGGTGCAATCCTTGTGGAAAGCAATTTGGCATCAAGAATAGAGAGCTGTCCAAAGACTCATATCCCTTGACTTACCCCACTTTCGGGAGTTTATCCCAAGAAAATAATCCAGAAGAAGGAGAAAGTTATTCATGAAGGTGTCATGGAGGTATTGTTGCCCAAGGGTGAAAAGTTGAAACTGTTTAAGACAGAGCTTGGCAAAATTTTCTATAAAGTGCTAGATGATAAATATTTTAGGCTTAGCAAACTATGGAGCATCTGTCTTTAATACTTAACTTGTATTGGGAAAGATGCCATAGATAGTGTGTAGGAGAAAGGGCATGGTATTGTAGGGCACAGGAAAAACTCCTTGTGAAATTTGCTGTATTGAATTGGCAATAGAGTAAGTAGGGGAAAAGGTGATTTATTAACATGTAGCAGGGGAAAATCAGGGTGTGTGGGAACAGCATAGAAATGTGATTTCTGACCAGCCCAGTGTGAGCTAGAAACTCATGTACCCATTTTTCTATTGGAGCAAATGTGAAATGTCAGGAGAACAAGAGAAGACTTAGAGAGAAATTAATGATCTTAGAGAACACACAACATGGTAGAACAAAGTCTTTTGCCTTACAGAACAGATGATAGATTGTAAGAGATTCTTTATGGGCTGAAATAGAGGACAATGGACAGGAGTCTGTTCAGATGTGTTGACAGCAGTCAGACTTTCTGAGAATATTTGAGTGTACTTCATTTAAGAACGATGAAGGGACCAGAGGAAACTTTTTTTTTTTTTGTTGTTAAGTGAATCCGCACTTTGGGCAGATATGGGGGCTTTGTGGAAAGCTTTTTCCTGAGCTTGTGGGGTACAAGGGAAATGCAAGGAAGGGCTGGGTGGATGGAGACATTGGCTTTGAACTTCCCTTTCCCATTTTCACATTGTATGTGGTATAAGTGTGTATGAATGTTTGCATATATGTGGGCACATGTGGATGTGGGTGTGTGCTGGTAGATAGAAGCCTGAATCTAATGTTGGACTCATCCTTGATCACTCTTCTACCTTATTCACTGAGGCAGGATCTTGATTAAACTCATAGTTCACCCATGAGACTGGCCTCCATGGGCAGCTTGCTTTTGGGGAGTCTCCTGTCACCCACTAAGAAGATTGGAATTACAGGCAGGCTGTCATGCGCATGTGTCACATTTACATGTGTTCTAGGATCCCCACTCCAGTCCAGGACCCTTGCTTGTGAGGTAAGCACTTTAACCACTGGTTATCTCTACGGTCCCTGAGCTTCCTTTTATGAGACTGGCGTGCTACCTACTGTACTAATGAGGGCTCTTCTGAGCTCCCTTTAAAGGCTTAAAATTTCCTTTACTTAAATAGCTTAGCAGCACCCAAAATGCAATGCTTTTGGCATGGAGTTATTTGACTCCCTAAATTAAATATTCCCATATAAGAGGGGAATATTGGCCCCTACCAGATAACATAGAATAACAAAAACAGCTCAGGGCCAGGAATGGGCTCTCTCTTTAGAAGCTGTAGAGAAACGGTCATATAAACCCTCCAAGAATACTGGATGCTGCCCCTGCTCCTAGTTACCCACTAGAACTTGACAGTAAGAGTATTGATGAAGACACCATGTATATAAGCTGTAGAACAAAGAAGGAAATCTAAAGCTTGCACTGACCTCAAAGCTTTGTCTTTATTGGGTGGCTTTAATAGTTCTGGAAGATGCAATGCATGGTACTGGAAGAGAAAAGTAATTGCCAACTTTGCCCAGTTTTGAATCCTGGAAGCTGTAATTAACAGCTGGCCTTGCAAGAGTTACCTACTTGTGTAGTAGTGGCATAAATGTTATGGGAATAACCAACCACTTTTGGCTTAGGTTTAATGATCTGCTCCACAAGATGGAGCCCACACTGATACCAGGTTTATGACCTTGTGGTCTAGACAGGTCACATGCCATAGGGGAGAGCTCAATAATATTATCCTACTAAATAGATACACTATTAAACCAACTTCTAATGATACTTTGTTATATGAATAGATTAATTCATCTCTCAGCTCTCACCAGGGAAGCTTCCTCATGCAGCAAATGATAATTAACATAGAGACTCACAACTGGTCAGTGTGCAGAGAACATGAGGCTTCAGAGTACTTAATCTTGAATAGGACACTTACCAACTCTGCTTCCAAAGGCTCAGGAATTATTGAGGAAGAAGGAGTGAAAGATTGTAAGAGCCAGAGACAGTGGATGATCACAAGGAAGCAGTGTTTTCTAGACAGCAGGGCAAATACTCATTTCCAGTGTGTTTTCTCTATTATTTATTTTTCCCTTTAGGACCCTTTTCTCTTAGTGTTTTCTTTGTCTTTAATGCTTTCTTTGAGTGATACCTCCTAACAGAATGAATCTATGTAATTTTTATAGGACTGTCTTTCACAAAATGGAAATAATCTGAACTAATGACTTTTTTTTTTTTTTGGTCTTTTTGAGACAGGGTCTCCCTGTAGCTCCAACTATCCTGGAACTCACTCTGTAGACCAGGCTGGCCTTGAACTCACAAAGATCCGCCTGCCTCTGCCTCCCAAGTGCTAAGATTAAAGGCGTGCGCCACCACGCCCGGCTAATTTACCTTTACCAACTTACTGAACCTTGTCTCTTGTGACCTAGACACAAATCTTGTTTGTTGGGAATCAGGATTCCACCCAAAATAAGAAATGAGAATTAATGTATCAAAGCACTGAAAAACAGCACCTCAACTTCATTGAATACAGTGAAGACAGGGAAGGAAGCTTGAGGATTATGTGTCTGAGGTAGTCTAGAAGGAGGGATGAAAAAACAGCACTGAGAATGAATGCTTGCTGTTAAGATAAGGGTGGATCCAAACTTGTGCTTCCCTCACTGAAGCAGGAGAAACCATTTTGATTAAAAATGTGTGTAAGGCTCAACTGAGGCAGACAGTTCCAGACAGAGTTCTGGAGACAGAGACAGCAGCATAGCTCCAGGGCCTGGGGAATTCCAAGGGATGTCTGGGAGGAGTCTCCTCTGAGCTTGGGCCCACTATTAAATACTAATTGTAAGAGTCAAGCTTATTTTTTATTCAGGTAATTGTAGTGTTGGCATAACAACACCACAACTTCTAACTTCAATTATTATTTTAACTTATAAACATTTCATTTGTAGGTTTTGATCTAATGTCTACCAGTTGATATTTTATATTTTCCTCATTGTTTCACCATACATTAATTTTCTCTATGTATCCTGGAGGCTTATTATTTACCACTCATCTTCTAGTCATTAAGATTACCAGAGAATTAGAACACATTTAACAAATTACTCAGATATGCAGAATTTCACACCCTCATGGAACATCTTTGTTTTTAAATACAATATTGAAACACTTATTTTATATGTGGTGTACAGGAAGTCCTTTTGTCTGCTTCCGATTGAGTCTCTAACATTATTAGCGGTCCAATCATGCTTTTCGAATACAATCCCTTTGAAGAATTTTCCAGAACTTTAACATCTGCGTTTTGGGGAGGGATATTTTTGTATGTCTAGTCTGTAATGTCTGGAAAACAGAAGTGCATGTTATCTGTATATTTTTAAAATATACACTATGTAGTTTAGCCTCATGGGAAGGAGTAGAGGCTCTTGATATTTGTAACTGCAGGGCTGAAGCTTGGAGCTCTTGAGAGGCTAGTATAAGCCTTTGGGGGCACATTGCTCTGGTGCTACTGGGACGCTGTTTCCCGGCCAGAGGAGGAGAAGACATCTTTTATGATACACTGTGATCAAAACTGAGGAAGGTGTAAATTGGTTTTCAGTTTTATTTTCTTCTATTCCAAATCTAGGAAAATTTCATTGAATTGTCTTATTCTGAAACCTGTGGCTTGATAAAACAATGAACATATTGGCATTAACATGATTGAAGGAATTTTTCTGCAAAAGAGGTTTCTATTCATTATCCCATATAGCTTTTACACAATTTGGTACATAAACTAAGTTACGCAGAGATTAAAAATTTGTCAAACATCCATATTAGCTTGTAAATGTTGGGTCAGAAACTTGCCTCTCAAGTCTCATTACTGAACTGATTTTCTTTCATGATTGGTTGTAGTTATTAGGTGATCTTGAGCTTATGCTTCTCTAACTCAGATCCATAGACCAACCCCAGTTCTTGGTGGAATTTTTCAGCTCTCTTACTTTATGTGTGTGTATACTCAGGTTTGTATGCATTTGTGTTTATGAAAGTACGTGTGTGTGTGTGTGTGTGTGTGTGTGTGTGTGTATGTGGTGTGCATACATGTGGAGGTTAGAGGACAATGTTGGGTGTCTTTCCTCAGGCGCTGTCCACTGTTTTTTAGACAGAGTCTCTTACTGGCTTGGACCTTGTGTGGAAGACTATACTGGCTGGCTAGTGAACCCCAGGGATCTACTTGTCTCTGCCTCCCCAGAATTGGGATTGCAAGTGTCTTCCGCCATGCCCAGCCATTTATTTATTTATTTATTTATTTATTTATTTATTTATTTATTTATTTATTGGTCTTTTCAAGGCAGGGTCTCCTTGTAGCCCCAGCTGTTCTAGAACTCACTCTGTAGACCAGGCTGTCCTTGAACTCACAAAGATCTGCCTGCCTCTGCCTCCCGAGTGCTAGGATTAAAGGCATGCGCCACCATGCCCGGCTAAAGCCCAGCCTTTTAAACAATGGTTCTTGAACTGGAACTAAGGTCCTCAGGTTTGCACAGCAGTCATTTTGCTGGCTGAGCTATCCTCAGAGCCTGTTCTCTTACTTTTTAATGCATCTCAGATCTGTAACTATTCACTGAATAATCATGTTGTTAGCACAGTGTTTATGGCATATGTGATGTGATGCATGCAACTTCCTATTCTGTAGGTAAATCATGTAGGACATTTGTTTATGTAAACTAGGATATATTTGTTTATGTAAACTGGCAGGAAATGCCTCCTGTTGTACTCTGCTAAAGTCTTTGCATTGTTATATGGCATTAATTATGGCATTGGGAAAGACTGTCCTGAATGAAGATGCCTGAGTTCCAAAACAGTAGGAGCTGGGGACCAGTGCTGGGACCAGCATTGTTTTCCTTTTCTTTTTTTTTTTTTTTTTTTTACAGAGATGATGAATTACTATTATCATGTACAGTAAGCAAATGGTTGCTGTAGACATTTAAACACAGATGAAATATAACTGGATTTTCTGTTAGAGAAATTACTCTGTATGACATTCTCACCACTAATGGTAGTTAAATGAGACAATTTGTATGGTAATTATCTATATGGAGTTGACTATTTTACATACTTCCTAGGCCTTATGGCGCAAATGGCAGATACATTCAATTTTATCTGTTGTTTTAGAGAAATAAAAGAAAGCTATTCTAGCTCTAGTATAGATGGATGTAGTAGGTGGAATTGGGGAAGTAAGACCAAAGGGCAGAAGACCAGTGATTTAGGCCATTTCAGAAGCTCAGGCAGCCTACGGTCTTGGCTGAGAGGCAGGCAGACCTGAGTTTGAACTCTAGCTCAGCTTCATGTAAGCTCTCTGGCCTTGGTAGGTAGTCAGTACTCTATGATTGGAATATTAACAGTCGTCTTAATCAATTGGCACACTCAGCTTCCACCAGTGTGGATGAGCTAGTGAGTGTAAAGTTTATAAATCTAAGTGGTAACTGCCTGGGGATAGCCTTGGGCTCTTGAATTTGAGATAGAGTACCAGGTAGGCTAAGCATTTAATATAGGTCATTTTCCAATAGTTCATCATCAAAAATGTGTCTTAACCTCTTCCTTTAAAGAGACAATAGGAGGCACCAGGACTTCTACCTGAGTGTCTTCTCTTCTTCCTGCAGCACTGACTACCTGGTGATAGTGGGGTCTAGAAAGGTGATTGGTATTAGAGAGACTAAGGTAGGAGAACTGTTTGACCTGGCCTTTCGTGAATGTGATAAAGAGTCTTGAGGCTAGAGGGCTTTATTTGTGTGGTGCATATGTGGTGTAGGTGTGCACGTGCATGCGTGTGTGTGTGTGTGTGTGTGTCCAAATGCATGTATATGCTTGCATATGTAGAGACCAAAGGCCAATCCTGAGTGTCATTCCTCAGGTCCTGTCTGCTTTGCCTTTTTGAGACAAGGTCTCTCATTGGCTAGAACCTCACAGATTAGGCTCAGCTGATTGGCCAGAAAACCCCAGAGATCTTCTTGTCTGTACCTCACAAGCTCTGGGATGACATGCGTGCCACCATGCCTTGCTTTTCATGTGGATTCTGGGGATCAACTCAGGACAGCAAACACTTTACCACTTGAGCCAGATTGGTAGCCATTGTGTTTTGTTAGTTTTTTGAGATGAGGTTAGGTAGGCAGTCACATAGAAAGAGTTGAAAGAGACAGCTTTCCATATAAGGCTTTAAATGTGCCACATTGATTTAACAACTCTTTATTAAAAATTTCCTCTGGGGGTCTTAGAGACATGTCAATATCTGGAAACTTCTTTGTGTACACGGGGTCTGGGTTTGGATGTGTCTGTTTCAAGAACACTTAGGGACCATTCATTTAGCTCAAGCCTAAGAAGTGAATAGAGGATGGCTGTGTAGAAGATGAATCTGTGCCCAATTTCAGGCAATCCATGAAGTTGCCCTGGGGACAGGTGGGAGAAAGGTTCCTTCTTAGAGTCACTACTGGGAGTGGGTTGTGGAAGTAACAAGCTGGTCCTGACCCACCTCAGAGGTGGCCATGGCTGGAGAAGGGTAACAGTGACCAAGGTGTTGCTGTGCCATCCGTCACGCTCACTGCACTTCTGACCCAAGCCGGGGAGTGCTGCAAGCAGCGAGGCTAATTAATTATTTCTCTGGGGTCTCCCCAGCAGAGGATAGAAACTGATGCTTGGTGGGTGTGAAAGGGAAGCCAAAGCTTTCAACTAGCAGGGAATTTGTTTCCTGATCTAAGTGCAGCCACATGTGATGGTATTGAAAACATATGTGCCTCTGATAAAAGATCACAGTTAAAGACCAGAAAAGAACCAGCATAACATCCTGTTTCCCATCAGACCCCATGCCTTGTGCTTTCAGACGCATTGTGTTACCAGAGAATGTTTAGAAGCATTTGAGCAGTGACAGGCTCGGGTTCCCACAGGGCCTTTCACAGGTTTCTATTACCTATGGTCCTTACCTAGTGAAATCAGTCATTTATCACGGTTCTTCTCAAGCCTGGCAGCCACTCAAGCCACCTGAATCAGAATCCCCAGGAATGGCCACTAGGAAGTGCGCTGATTCATATGCAGCTGGCCTTGAACCTCTCTGAACTTACAGATGAAAAGCTCCAGGTTTGCGGTGACCCTGCATGAATAAGGGATTGTGCTCAGTTGCTGACAGCATGGAGAGGGAGTCTCACATGAGTTACAGATCTCTGTGTAAGGAAAGGGATGGAGACATGAACAGAAAGAGGCAGGATGAATAAAAGATAGGCACTTGCAGGAGCAAAGGGTCATGATCAGAGCAATAAATACAGAGTGCGCCAAGCCTTTGAAGTGATCAGTAGCTGCCTGTCCCCACTGTGTAATGCACAGGGCATCGTGCATTGAATCCCCCAAGCTGGGAACAGAACGGTATCTTCCTCTCCTCCTTCGCTTCTCTTCCCTCTTTCCATTTCGAGTCATCACCAGCTCTTGTTAATGAACTAGGTTGATCACAGCTGGATGTATGGCTGACAGCCAGGCGTGCCCAACCCAGTTCATACATCCCTGAAATGGCTTAGGAATCTGAGAACCATGTGCTCAGCCAGATTCACAGCAGCTTCCTCACTGCCTTTTGGTCAACAGATTCCCCTTTATTTCATTCTCTTCCATGCTTTGGGAATGATTATCCTTAAAAATTCTAATAAACTTACTTGTCTGCCTCAGGACAAAAACAATTTACATTTGTTTTTAAGTACACACTCCTCAGGATGTTTCCAAGGTTTTTCTCAGTTGTCCTGGGTTTCTCCTCCCACGTGGTGATTTGAGGACAGCAGCAGGGATGGAGAGACGGCTCAGCAGTTAGGAGCACTGGCTGATCTTGCAGAGGACCTGGGTTCAGTTTTTAGCACCCACATGGTGGCTAAAAATCATCCGTAACTCTAGTTCCAGGGAATCTGACACCTGCTTCTGGCCTTCATAGGCATTGTATGTATGCTCGTGGTGCATTTACATACATTTAGGAAAAACACTCATACGTATAAAATGAAAGTAGGGGCTGGAGAGACGGTCTAACGGTTAAGAGCACCGACTGCTTTTGCAGAGAACCCGGGTTCGATCCCCAGCACCCACATAGAGGCTGAGAACTCCAGTTACAGGGGAATCCGATGCCCTCTTCTGACCTCCGTTGCATTGCATGACACGGATACAGAAACCTACATTCAGACAGTACATTCATACACATACAAAAATAAATAAAAATTAAAAAAAATGAAAGTAAATAAATAATGACAAAAGACAGCAGTAACTCTCTCATACCCTTTCCACAAGGAAACAGGTCCTCTGTGCTGCTCTTCTGTATTGGGGTAGACTTTAGGATTGTTTTTGACCAACACAATGTGGTGGAGGTGACACACCCTGTCTCTTATAATCTGCTCCCCCCCAGCTTTGAGACTAAGAATTCCCACTACATCATGAGGACAGATGTAGTAGAGATGAGCTCTATTAATTTGAGCTCAGTTGTGTATGTGCGTGTGTGCTTGTGTGGGTACATGTTTATGTGTGGATATGCATGTGTGTGTGCATGTTTCTGTGTGTATATGCATGTGTGTGTGCATGTTTGTGTGTGTATATGCATGTGTGTGCATTTTTGTGTATATATGTGTGTGCATGTGTATATGCATGCATGTGTATTTTTGTGTGTATATGTGTGCATGTGTATATGCATGCATGAGTATGTTTGTATGTATATGTGTGTGCATGTTTGTGTATGTATATGCACGTGTGTGTATGTTTGTGTGTATATGCATGTGTGTATGTTTGTGTGTGTATATGTATGTGTATGCATGTTTGTGTGTATATGCGTGTGTGTATGTATATGTGTGTGTGCATGTTTGTGTGTGTATATGGATGTGTGTGTATGTTTTTATGTGTATATGTATGTGTATGCATGTTTGTGTGTATATGCATATGTGTATGTTTGTGTGTATATGCATGCTGGTGCATGTTTGTGTGTGCATATGCATGTGGGTGCATGTTTTTGTGTGTGTATGCATGTATGGGGATGTGTGTGTGTGGAGACTTTGGGTGTCATTTCTCAGGAGCCAGCCACTTTTTTTTGGCTTTTCTCATTCTCTTTTCACTTATTTTTATTTTGTATGTATGAGTGTATTGCCTGCATGTATGTAAGTGCACCTGTGTCATGGAATGCCAGTGGAAGTCAGAAGAGTTACAGATGGTTGTTAGCCACCATGTGGGTGCTGGAAATTAATCCAGATCCTCTGCAAGAGCAGCCAGTGCTCTTAACAACTGAGCCATCTCTCCAGTCCCTCTCTTTCTCTCTCTCTCTTTTTTTTTTTTTTTTTTTTTTTTTTTTTNAGTCCACGGGCTGGATGTTCTCAGCAGTCCCCATCTGTCACTAAAAGGTTGGAGGATTCTTGGGACGAGGACATGAGCCTTCGCCCATATTGGGATTTCCGAAGGTTGAAAAGCTGTGCCTCATTGTCTTTGAAGGATGGCAAAAAGCAGTGGCAGCCCACAGGGTAGCTGCACTTACAGTAAGACAGGGAAACTAACTGTTTTTTTTGTTTTGTTTTGTTTTGTCTTTTTACTAAGATCTTGAATTTTATACCTGAAGTATATTTTCTCAGGACTTACTATTTTATTTCTGGTTATGCTTTCCTTTTGGATGTTTAAGGACACAGTCAGCCCAAATTAACCAAGGCTTTTGTTTTCCCAAGGTCAGTTGATGGATCTGGTCATCAAAGGTCACTTCAGGTTTTTTTTTTTTTTTTTTTTTTTTGGTGGGGGGAAGGGAGTTCTGGCTCCTTTTTGCTTTTTCAATCCACCAGCCCATCCACTGGAGGCAAATGTCAGGTCTTGCTCGACCAGGCTTCCCTTTAAAGCATGAGACCAGACTTTCCTCTTTCTAGACTGGAATCCAGCTAAGGGTCCCATTAGTGGATCTCCAAGCCTCCCTGCCCCCCAGCAAAGACTGGTTCCTCACATTTGCAGGACATTTTCAAGAGATGCCCCCATGCCATAGTCCCCTGGGACTTAGTGACTTTCTGAGGGTAAGGAACTAAGTTATCCCTTAAGGCCTTCAGCCAAATTAGTATGGGCACTAAGTATGGTCATTAAGTCGTCCAGGAAAGGCTAAGTTACACTAGTCTGATACTTTTAATACTGTGCTAATATTTTAGAAAAGTCGTGGACAAAAGCTCAAGCAGCCCTACACAAGAACTACTAAGGAGCACTCCCATAAAATATTCAGTGGTTTTCTTTTTTTTTTTTTCAGACACCCAATGGACAAACCAGTCTTTTCTTCCTTCCCTCTGATCTTATATTACTCTAAAATATGCATCCATACCCTCCACACATATACAAAAATCTGCCTTTGAAAATAAATGGTAGCTTATTCTACAACCTGTTAAGGGAGTCATAAGAGCTCAGTTGTTTTCACGATCATGAGGAATTATAACATTAATGTTGCCCCTCAGTTTGCCTTACCACTAGGTAATTGGCGCTAGCATCCACAGATGAGAGGAACCATTCGTCGTTTGTTACTTCACTTAAAATGATATTCCGTCTAGCTCCATCAATTTGCCTGCCCAATTCATGATGCCATCTTTCTTTACCATTGCATTGCATACAACTCTATCGTGTAGATGTACAACATTTCTCTATTCACTCATCGTTGAGGGGAACTTGGGTTGGTCCCAGATTTTCTGGTATTGTGAAGCGCGCTGCCCTACAATAAACATGAGTGCGCATGTATCTCTGTGGTAGATGAGTCTTATGGTTACATACCCAGGAATTGTATGACTAGGCGTCGGGTGGAATAGTACATTTTGAGTTTTAAGGGTTCTCCACATGTTTTCCATAGTGGCTGTATACGTTTACATTCTCACCAGCAGTGGATGAGTGTTCCCCTTTCCCCACAACATCGCAAGCACTTGGGATCATTTCTTTTTCTTGATCCTAGCCCGTCTATTGGGTGAGCTGATATCTTAAAGTGGGGTTTTAGTTTGCCATTTACTTATTATTAGCGACGTTGAACATTTCAAAATTTTTATTTTAGCTGGGCATTGTGGCGCACGCCTTTAATCCTAGCACTCGGGAGCCAAGGCAGGCTCGATCTGTGAGTTCAGTGGCCCAGCCTGGATCTACAGAGCATGAGCTTCCAGGACGCCGAGAGCTCAGGGAGAACCTGTCTCAAAAAGACCAAAAAATTATTTTATTTATGTTTATGGGTATATCTGTATGTAGGGTGGTGCACTGACACAGAGGTAAGAGGGTGTCGGATTCCCCTGGAATAGAGTTAAAGACGGTTCTCAGTCCTTAGCTACCATGTGGGTCATGGGAATCAAACCTGGGTCCTCTGCCAAGAGCCAGTCGGCATTCCTAACCACAAAGCCCGGCCTCACAAACACTTTGAAGACAACTTCCCACTATTTAATACCTTTTCCATATGTTTTCCTGTTCTTACAATGACAGGAAATCAGAAAAAAAATGTACGAATTTAGCAAAAGGATATTACCATTGGTGACTATTGTTGAAGTTAATGGCTTGGACCATTGCATATCTGTTCAAAGGTGGGACAAAGTATCATGAGATTAATGACATTTTCTTATGCCCTAGATTAGTTTATATTCGGGAAGTTTCTCATTACATCTTCGATTTCTTCCTTATTTGGGTGTGTTTAAGTGTAATCTTTTCTTGGTTAAACTTTGGCAGATTCCCAGGATTTCAGATATAATCCATTTCCTCTAGGGTTTCAAACTTAGTATAGGTTATTGAAGTATTGTCTGGATCTTTTCATTGTCTTTTGTGAGATATTTCCCCTTTCATCACAAATTCTAATGATTTTGAGTTTCTTTCTTCTTTTGGTTAAACTGGGCTAGAGGTCTATTCTTGTTTCATTCTCTCAAAGAACAAACTTTGGATTGATTTTTATTGTTTGTTTTACTTTCATTGATTTTTCTTCCTGTCTGTTGCAATTTACGAGTTCATTTCTTGTTGTCTCTCAAGCTTTTTTAGCTGCAGTGTTAGATTCATTCACTTGTGCTGTTTTTCTAATGAAGGCACCCAGGGCTCTATAAACTTCCCTCTTAGGACTGCCTTTAAAGTTATCCCATAGGCTTTTGTTGTGTTGTATTATCATTTGTTCCTTCAGTTCCAGAATGCTTTTCTTTCTTTCTCCTTGCCCCATTCATTATCAGGAGGTGTTTCTGTCTCAATGGCTTCTTGCAGGTAGTAGGCTTATCTGGTATTGATACTGGGTTTATTGCCACTGTTATCCGTAGAATGAATGTATTATTTCAATCTTTTTGTATTGTTGAGGTTTTTTTCTGTGTCCAGTATTGTGGTCAATTTTGGAGATATGTTCCATGGGGTTGATGAGTACGACGCCATATTTCTCTATTTTGCATGGAATATTCGGTAGATGTTGTGATGGTTATTGTTGTATCATATAATTCAGTTCAGATGTCGGTTTATTCTTTGTCCAGTTGACCTGTCCAAAGGGCATCAGTGGGGTATTGAAGTTCCTATGAGTGTGCTGGGGTTAACCTGTGCTTAGGGACTGGAGAATAAATGTCTTTTATAAAGTTTGGTGCACCAGAGCTTTGGTGCATATATATTCATGATTATATCAATCTTAATGGTCCAAATGTTTCTTTGATAAAGATGTTAATGGGCCCTCTTTGTCTCTCTGAGTTTTTTCTCTCTGAGTTCTTTTACTTTGAACTTTTGTTGATATTAAAATAGCAACCCTTGCTTTTGGTACCATTTACTTGGAATATTTTTTCCATCCCTTCACCTTAAGTTGGTGTCTATTCCTTGTGAGTGGGTTTCTTATAGGCATCATATAGATGGATTCTGTTCTAATCCCATCTCCCAGTCTATGTTTTTGAATTGCAACGGGAGTTTAGTCCTTTAATATTTAAGGTTACAATTCAAAGATGTGTGTGCTTCATTTCCCTCATTATCCATTTGCATTTTGGTCTAAGTTTCTACTTCTGCCAGTTTTGCTTTTATTACATTCTGTTTCACAGTTGTGGTGGTAGTTGCTCTCCTCCTCTGTTCTTTGAATGCCCTTCAAGTCATTTCTGAAGGGGTTTGGTTTTCTGGACATGTATCCTATTATCTTGTTTATGTCATGGAAAGTTTTTCCTCTCCACCTCTAATTGACATTTTGCTGGGTATAGTAACCTGGGTTGGCTCCATCTATACCCCCTTAACACTGGGAATACTTTGTCCACGTTCTTCTTGCTTTAATAGTTTGCCCTGAAGTCAGTTGTTAATTCTGATGTGTTTCACCTTATATGTAACTTGTTTTTCTCTTGAGGGCTTCAGTAATTTGTCTTTATTTTGGGGGATCAGCTAGCCATTTTAACTATGATATGGCATGGGGAGTTTCTTTTTTGATTATGCCTGCTCTTGGAGTTCTATTGTCCGTCTTGTATTTGTATGGGTGTCTTTTTTTTGTTTGGGGAAACTTTTTCATCTTTTATTTTGTTGAAGATCTGATCAAACCATTCTCTTGGGATTCTTCTCCTTCCTCTCCCTATGTGGAGGTTTGATCTTTCAGTGTCCCACATTTCCTGGTATGTTCCACTTTTGTGTTTAAATTTTCATAATCTTTACAAGACGTTTTTAGTTGTTCTGTGTTAACACCCGCGCAGCAGCGTTCCCCTTTAACCTCCTCCCTATTGAAAAGAATTAAATTGTGCTGGAAGCACATAGTGAGTAGGTGGTTTGGGACAATGATCAGCACCTGATATGTTCCCAGAAGAAGCGGTTGAACATATATAAATCCCTATTCTTCCCAAATTAAACAGTTTTGAAGGATCTCTTGCATTTCCCCTGCTTTTCACCCAACTCATGGAAACTGTGGTGCGGACAGCTGCTGCCTCTTCGACCCTAGAACCTTCTTGGCAGGCCTGAAAGGAGTTCCTACCTACTGTTATCTTCCAGGTCTGACATTCTCTTTTCTGTTTCCTCCCTTCCTACTTGAGGCTTTTTCCATTCCTTTCCTCTTTGATTGGATGAGTGTTCACTTTCTTTTCATTTTCATCCTGTGATTTTCCTTCTAGTATTTCCACTTCCTCTTTTAGCAGCTTCTCAATCTCTTCCTGTAAGCCTCCTTGCTTCGCTGGTTAGTTTCCTTTTGTATTCGCCTGGGATCTTTTCAGTGTTCCATTTCCTTCTGGATGTTGTCATTCTCTCCGTCTCGGTCCTTCTTGAGTTCTTTGCTCCCTCTTCTCCCTTGTTCTCAAACCTTTCTTTAGTTTTTGATTTTCTTTGAGCTATGTCTGACAATTGTTCCTCTAAGATCTGTGTCCTGGGCCACCCCCAGTGATCTTCCACCCGTGGGACTTCTCCCAGGGTGGTAGAGCTTGTATGGAATATCCTTGCATCTTTCCCCTGTTGTCCCTTCATTGTGCCCTTGGCATATGGGTTTCCCTTTGCCTGTCTTTTACTTGATGTGATTCCTAAATGCCTCTTCACTTGTGTTGAAGGCTTCACTGTGTTGAAGTCTCCTTCAGATGCATTTTTCCCCCTCGTTTTTATAGAATGTTGACTTGTCTAGGTTTTCAAGCTTTCACTTTCTGTTTATATATTGGACGTCTATCTCAGGTCTTAAAACTATACTGAATTCCTGAAAGCTTTACAAAGTCTACATTGTTCTGATTGTACACACACGCATGCCCCACTGGAATCCCCTCTCCAATTCCCTACCATTTAACTTTTTTGTTTTTTTTTTTTTTTTTTTTTTGGTCTTTTTGAGACAGGGTCTCCCTGTAGCCCCAGCTATCCTGGAACTCCCTCTGTAGACCAGGCTGGCCTTGAACTCACAAAGATATGCCTGCCTCTGCCTCCCGAGTGCTAGGATTAAAGGCATGCGCCACCATGCCCGGCTTTTTTTTTTCCTCTTTAAAAAAAATAATTTTAATTGAATTTTTGCAAAGTTCATAAAATATATTTTGATTGTATTTAGTTCCTCTCCCCTCTCTGCACCCCCATTACCACTCCCCAATTTCATGTAGTATAACACACACACACACACACACACTCACACATATACATACACACACATACATGTTCTAGTTTCCTTTCAGTTGCTGTGACAAAACACTTTGACCAATACCAGCTTGGAGAGGAAAAGGGGTTTGTTTACTTAGCTTACATCTCCCAGGTCACACTTCATCACTTAGGGACCCCAAGGTAGGAACTCAGAGCAGGAACCTGGAGATAGGAGCTGAAGCACAGGCCATGGAGAAATGTTGCTTACTGGGGGCCCATGCTCAGCCTGACTTTTATACAATACAGAACAGCCTGCCTGGGGTGGTACCACCCACAGTGGGCTGGGCCCTCCCACATCACTGAACAATCAAGAAAATACCCACAGACATGGCCACAGGCCAGTCCAATGTAGAAAATTTGAGCCTCCCTAAACCCAGGCGTGTCAAGTTGACACTGAAGCTATCCAGCACAATATGTAAATATTTTGTTTTTGTATATTAAGACTTATAGAGTCAATCTGGGCCCTTCATTGTGGGATCACCTGCTGCAGCCTGCTCAACCTCCCAGCATTTACACCGTTAAAGAAGGTTGATCCCCAACTCTCTGCAGCCCTCAGTTGCCAATCATTCCCCTGGTAAAGGTGGGACGTCTTATCCCCTTCCCCACATCTATGCTGGGCTTTTGTCTGGCTTAGCCTGCATAGTACTTGTGTGCTGCCATCATTGCTATGAGTGTATATGAGTAATTAACTAGCTGTCTGGAAAACCTTGTTTGCCTGTGGTCATTCTATCACCTCCAGCTCTTACAATTTTTCCACTCCTTCTGCAATGCCCCTGAGTCTTGAGGGGTCAAGTTTGATATAGCTGTCTTTGATAATCACCCTACAGGCTCTTATTTTCTGCAAGTTGAAGAGTTGTGGTTCTCTGCTTTAGTCTCCATCTCTGTAGGCATAACAGTAAGTCATTAAAAGTCAGCTTAATATCATATCTATTTATCAGAATAATAATATTAGTCTTCCCCCTATGGTCTGTGACCTGTGTAGCCTCATGTTCCTAAGCCTGAAATTAATGTCGAGTGTGGGACCCATTCTATAAAGTGGACTTGAAGTCCAATAGAAACTGGCTGGTTACTCCCATAATAGTCATGCCGCTATTGCACCAGTGGGCATATCTTGCCATGCTAGTTGTTTTAGCTCCCAGGATTCATAGCTGGGTAAGGCTGATGATTACTTTTCTCCTCAGGCAGCATGCATAGTACCTTACACTATTACAAATGAGATGAGGCTTTGAAGTGAGCACCAAGTTGATTTCTCCTATGTATGGGGAGGAAAAGGGTTTATTTAGCTTACATCTTCTGGGTCACAGGCAGCTCATGTGTATGATTTATCCAGCAGTAGGGTCTTACCATTCATCTCTGGGTAGCTAAGAGCAGGACAATAACCAGTATTGTTTAAGTTTCTATCCAACTCCTGGTTGACAGCTTCAAGAGAGGGAGTCCATTCCCATCATTGGGCTTTTTTTATTCTTTTTTAAAAATTTTTATTTATTTATTTCTGTATGTGTATCAATGTACTGTCTGCATGCAGGTCTGTGCACCCGTGTCATGCAATACCGCGGAGGTCAGAAGAGGGTCTCTGATTCCCCTGGAGCTGGAGTTCTCCTGGAATTGGAGTTTCAGATGGCTTTCGGCCGCCATGTGGGTGCTGGGGATCGAACCCAGCCTGTAGTGTAAGTAGGGCAATGCCCCCTTTCCCCGTTAGAAGGTAAACTCTTTTAAATTTCTTATGATAATGCATATTTATACACTTTAAGAAGGTTCTATCATGCTTGGTTTCCATATGGCTAATTCTGAAGGTCTTCAGTGTTGGTTATCTCTCTCCATAGTCCCCCCTCTGCACTGTCCTCCTAGTCCCCAGCCCATTTAACCCTTCCTATTTTATTATTCCCCTTTCCCCCTTTATATCACTGCATTCTACCATCCCTCCTAGGAAGTCTCCTCATTCCCCTCCACGGCCACTTATTAGTTTTCTGACTTCTCTGGATTTTCGAATTGAAACATGCATATCTAGGGTTTCCAAGCTAGCATCTAGCTAAAGGGTGAACATGTGACATTTTTTTTGGGCGGGGTCTGGGTTACCTCACTCAGGATGGCTATTTCCAGTTTTACCCTGAAAAATTTAAAATTTCATTTTAAGAGATGAATAATATTCCACTGCGTGTATACATACCACATCTTCATTATCCATTAATCAGTTGATGGACATTTAGGTTGTTTTCAATATCTGGCTGTTATGAAAAGGGCAAGCAACGAACATGGATGAACAAGGATTTCTGCAGTAGGTAGAGAGTCTTTTGGGTATATGCTTAAGAGTGGCGTGGCTGGGAAATATGGCTTATCCATTGAAGCTTTGTGAAGAATCTCCATGCTAATTTTCATACTGGTTGCACCAGTTAGCACAGCCACCTCCAGTCGATAAGAGTTCCTCTCTCCACAGCCTTGTCAGCATTTGTCACTTTTACTTTTAAGATCTTAGGCATTCTGAGTGGAGTAAAGTGAAGTCTCAAAGTGATTTTAATTTGGATTTTCCTGATGACTAAAGATGAAGAAGATTTTTTTTTTTTTTTTTTT